>JAPYZE010000081.1:0-70483 GCA_030522805.1 Leptomastidea abnormis
TATATATATATATATATATATATATATATATATGCATATATATACGCATGATTCAGTTGAGCGAGATATACTTTGAAAAAATTTGTAATGCAAGTTGGGGGAGTAAAATAGTGGTGGTTTTATTTTGTTGGCGTAAATTTTACACTTTTAAGGATTTAAGGAGAAATTGAATGGAAAGTTTTTATATGTATGTGTGCTATGTTATTTTGTAAAAATTTTTATTTTCAAGGATTTTATTTTTAGCTGTTTACTTTGGAAAATTAAATTGTTTTATTGTAATTGTCGAATGTATTTTAAGCTTTTTACGTTCATTTCGTTAAAATACCACATCTTTTTAAAACTAAAATATCTCGCTGTTAAAATTTATTCGAACAAAAATTATAAAATTTTTTTAAAAAATTACATTTTGAAATAAAAAAAACAGTTCGATAAAGCTTTACACCCACATTCATCCATTACCTTCAGCTAAAGCTATGAAAAATCGATTTCCTCAAACTATAGCTATAGATTTTCCGATCAAAATGAAAAACGATTATTATTCGTAGAAACAAAACGAGTTATTTTGAAGCACAACGGCTGCTGCTGCCAAGGTATAGTAAAAAAAAGTACACTATAGGCGCTTAATCACCAAGCTACGCATTTATCGCTATTATCATTCCGGTAATTTCTCAAAGTCGCACTTTTAATAAGCGATTTTCCACGAAATAGCATTACGAATCGATATCCTTTTTACGACTTTTCCGCATCGCGTTAAAAATTTCCAGAGCCTAGAAATTTTTTTTTTCTTTCTTATAAAATTGATAAACAAGGGTTTGAACGAGGGTGACGTTAGATTTGCTAGTAAAGTTTTCGCAAACAGTTATACAAAGAGGATAGAACAGTGACAAAAGTTTAGTTCGTTACTAAAGTTTTCTTTTTAGAAAAGTTCACCATTCGATCTTTGAATATTTTAAGAGTAAAGTCTGCTTGGTTACTGCATGTTGAATTAAATTATCGAATATCGATTTTATAGGTTTACTAAAATTTTCATCGAATTTTTTTTTTTTTTTTTTTAAAGGAGATTTTACTGTGTCTTAAACGTCTAAAATGTGTAGTTTAATAGTGCAACATGGTATTTACGAAATAAAAATCAATAAATTTTTTATATCTCATGAAATGATAAATTGAAATAGACAAATAAAATATCAATTTTAAATTCGCAACAAAGATACAATTTTTCTTTCTCTTTTTCAGCCGAAAATTGAAATTTCAACTGCAGAGTTAATTAAAAAGCTTGATTTTTTTTTTCTCTAAGGTGTAACAAACCGTAACAAACGTAGTGTTAATAAACGACTCTCAAAACTTTCAATGGGCACAATTAGCACACGCTGACAAACGTAACTTCTATACCAATGAAATTGTCGAAAATTGAAAATCCCATTAAAACTAAACTAACCAAAGACTATGGGAGAGAGATAAAGAGGAAACAAGGAAAAATGACTCTTTGTAATTAAATGCGGAAACGTCGATAACATTTTCTAAAGCTTTATTTAAGCCATCTCCAATTTCACACTTTATTCGATTTTATTTCATTGTATTTATTTTTATCAATTAAATTTAATTTAATTAATTGATGTAGTAGGTAAGTTATTGAAGCTAAAATAATATGATCCTTTCTTTCAATATCTATTCTAACAAATTGTTTTAGAATTAGATAAGGCAATAAATAGCACGCCATCATTTGATTAATTTCATTAAAATTTTTTTTCTTCATTTTAGTAAAACTCGGTCTGACAAATTTCTTTTTTTTTTAGTGATCTTTAAGTGGCTCAAGTAATTGAAATATGTACATAAGTAATAATAGCAAGCTCATTAATAGCTAGTAATCTACTACTTTTCTCTGCTTACTCATTTTAACAAGTCTATAATTATATTAATGAACCTTAATAATCGCTCATCAAAACCATTAAATTTAAAAAATTTTTTTCTATTATTTACCTTAAAATTAAACCTGTATTATCACACGTATACAAACACATATTTAAATCATTGATTTCTACTTTTCTAAAATAACTCAATTGCAAGTGATAATAAATTAATACAATCTCGAATATTATTAGACCTTTGTGTCCTACTTGCAAAAAGTTCCATTATTTTAATTTGTTTCTATAATTACTCTTTTCCACGAATGACTATAAGTCTCCCTTTATGCAATTAATTATCTTATTTCACTCATTTCCATTATATTCTCTAAAAATAATCATAATAATTACATCAAGCTAAAATCCATAGCATCATATTAATTTTCCAAATCGATCTCACCTACAGCGCATCAACATCCACCACCTCATCACATCACACCATAAACGCGTTACTCCAAACAAGAACATAATAAACGTTCTCACTTCTCTTTTTCCTTCGTCTCCCTTAGTGTACAGTAGTAAGTAAGTAGCTTCCATCGTGGGGGATTTTTCTCTCTCACTCTCTCACACGACCAGTGGGAAAAGTATAGAGGTGGGTCTACTAACGCGCCAACTGGAAGAAAATTTTCTCTCTCTCTCTTTTTCTCTCTTTCCACCTCCTCCTCCTCCTCCTACGCTCGCTCTAGGAGACTCCTTTAACGAGAGCTTGGAGAAGCGCGCGCGTCCGCGGAAGCCAACAGTTCGCCGTGAAATCTTGTTCGCTCAATTATCAGAGAAGGTCTACTACACACCCCGGAATTTGTACGACCTCTCTTCTTTTAGTGTTATTCGTTAAGTACCTTACGAAATTTATAGAGAAAAGATATTCGCGTTTTATTGTTTGTGACTTTATTCACTTTTGTGTTGTTATTCGATTGAACTGGATAATGCTGGAATATAATTTTTTTAAAAAATAAAAGAAATATAAAAAAGTATGAAGGCTGAGATGGAAAGGATGATGTGTCGAAAACAGGTGTTGATGTTTAGGCGACGGATTGTAGCTCGGCGTTGATGAATAGCCAGCGCTGAGCAAGTTTTTGAACTACTGCATACTACACTCACCCCTGTGTAAGTTTAATTTTCTCTTGCAGATGTTACAACGAAATTTATTTATTGAAAATTTAAAAAAAGTTGGTTTAATAAATTAAATTTTGACATACCTAATGGTTTTTTTATTGGAAAGATAATGTAATTAATTTGTTTAATTTTTCAAATTAAATTTTACGCGACACAGAGATTAAAAATCTTAATAAACTCATTATTTAAAATAGCTATCAATATCTTATTACACGTAATTTTTTTAAGAGAGTTAACTTTACTCTAAACGATTAACTATAATTAAATTTTAATAAAGTTTCCAAGTTAAATAAATTTTTGTTTGATATAAATTGCGGGTCAGAGCTTTGCAGCTAAGACCCTTTCTCGAAAAAATCAACGTACGGAACAACTATTCCATCATACGTGAGATTTTGCTTCCAGTTTACTTATAGCATAAGGGTTACTTTTTGAATGTGAGATGAATTTAAGTGTTTGCCATCTAGTGAGTGGGACAGGTACCAATTTTTAAAGGCGCCAATTTTAATATGTCAATTAAAATTTGCAAAAAATAAATGTTCTGTTATAAATAATTTAGATTGTTATTTTGGAGTAAAAGTAAAATATTTGAATATCTCGTGAAAAATTTTATAACTTTTTTACTTATATAATTATTATGATTAAATTATTATTAAATAAATAATATTTTAATTTAATAAAGTATTATTATATTCTATTATTTCTAAAGTATATTTCACTAAACAAATTAATTATTCCTGCAGGCATGCTTATTTACTTATATTTAAAAATTCAAACATATCAATTATTTTATTAATTGTTAATAATGCATTAGTAAATTATAGACAGTTTAATTTAAAATCTATTTACACAATACTTTAATATATTTACGAAGTAATATTTGTGTAGCATTAATTTCCAATATTGTTAATAAATATAATTATGAATTATTTCAAAATTTTTATTTTTTTTAAAATAGAAATGTATCATTAAAAAGAATATATAGCAGCCAGCTAAATTACATTTATTTACAGATATCCTCAACAGTTGAATTATGGGCGGAGTACAGAGTGGAACGCATAATTTAGGAGGTGCACTTTGGGTGCAAGAGAGACAAAAGCAAAAATGCAATCGGTATGTAAATTTCATGTACAATTGAAAAAAAAGTATTTATTACAAAACCATCAATTCTTAAAAAAAAAAATACAAATTTTTTATATCAGAAAAAAAATTTTTTTTTCAATTTATTTCCAAACAACAATGAAAATTCGATCCTTATCAAAAACAATACATCACAAAATCGAGACGTATTTTTTGTCAACTCTCTCAATTTACATAACTAAAGGTAGTATTTGACACCTTTAAACAAAGTTTTCACAATATACAATAGCACTCGATCGACCAAACATTAACGTTTTGACCACCCAGATTTCCAAAACCACAGCATCCAAAATAAATTCATTGAATGTCAATACCACAACGTCACACAAGCTTTCTCTCTCTCTCATTCCCTCTTTATCCCTTATTGTCTTTGTTCCGTCACGACAATAGACCAGCCTTTATAACTTCTGTACGCTTCCAAAGCTCGCTTCTACGTATAAATCGATTTTGATTGCAATTCCAGAGAGTGAACGGATAAGCTTATATTGAAAGTACCTCTATGCTCAGGGTATTACTAAATTCTAGAAATTTTAGCTTTGTGATTTACAACATAGAACTGATTATATCGTGTTACTTTTCTTGAAATTTTCGGTTTAAAGCTTGAGCTTTTTCTAAAACTGCACCTGCGTGTTTTCTTGGATTAGTAATTTTTTTTTCTCTTCGTTTAAGAATAATGGAGACGTGTGTAGAATTGGGTGCGGTCAAGCGTATCAGACTGTTAGAATTGAATCGTATTGAACGTGTTTGAGCTTTATTTCTTGATCCTATACATTTTTGTCCTTGCTTTTAAGCTTTAGTTCAAATTACAAGTTTTTCAATTTGATTCTAGCTTGTATCACCTGCATAATAAAATAAATTTTGAATTTTTTTCTTAGGATTTATTTTAACAAAAAAGAAATAATAATAATAATTGAAACTAGTTCATTCGATAATTAATTAAACTTGATCCTTGTAAGACTATAGCTGCACAGGTATACAAATATATCCAATTAAAATCACATCAATTCTCTTCTTCTGCATCGCTCATGCTAATTAACAGGTATAGAACGTATACTATACAAGGTATACGTATATTTTTTTCCGATCTCAGTTTTTTTCCATCTCCACCCTCGATAATAATTTAGCTGCTCTGCGTTATTTTTTTTTAATTTTTTTTCTTCTCATTTCTCACGCCAAGAGAGAGAAATCTAAGCGCGTATAAATGCAAATATTTGCATTTTTCAAACGCCATAGCAATTACGCTATACCAACACGTCCGAGTCGAATTTTATCGCTTGCTTGCGTGATAGTTATTGCTTTTCACTTGCTTACAGGTATATATATTGTGTTGTGGAAGTTTTGGTGCGAAAGCGTATAAAGATGTGTGTTGTTCTAGATGCTGTGTGTCTTTATGCCGTGAAGAAGATGTCGTTAGAGAAAAATAAAAAAAAAAAAAATGATCTCGAGGATTTGTGTTGAGATTGTTGGTGTAGTTAAAAAAAATTGTACTGATGATGCTCTTGTAGGTTTACTGAAAAGTCTTTCTTTTCATCGGTAGGATAAACTAATGGTTTTTTTTTTGAGCTGCTGAGAAATGTACGTCATCGTTCGAAGAAAAATGAGAAGATATATGTATATGAGAGGTAGTTGAAATAATTGTTTGGAAGATGTATGTAATTTTTATGAGATTTTTTTTTTTTTTTTTTAAATACTTGGAAGATAATTATAAGAGAAAATTTGGACTTTCAATGTATTTATTGATAATTGTTCTATACTTTATCATTTATAATTCATAGATTCTTTTGGAAATTTTAGAAGCTTAAGAAAGTTTAAACTTAAACAATTCATTAATAACATAAGATTTCACAAGAAACCAATCGCAAAGAAAAAACATCATTTTTATAAAGTCCAATATCAAACAGCAAAGTACATCCAAAAGATTTCAATCAATAAAAAAAAAAAAAAGAAAAACTTCTTAAAAACTTTTCTCTTCTAAAATATTGATCCATCAATGACAGTGTTTACGTTTATACTCTAACTTTGTTACTTTTCATTTTAAAGTCAACAGTACTTTTCAGGATGTTTACAAGTTTTACCCTTGACAAAACTTTATCAAATCCTTTTTATTTTCCTCCATTAACAATTTTTTTATTTTTCTATTAAAACTAAACTTTAAAACAGTCTTCAACATAAATATATCCATCTTCAAAAAACTCTCTTTATCCTCATACATTGATGACTGCACACATCCCCCATACTCACTAACCGAATCAAAAAGTATACATCCTCTTCCTCAACAACATCACCGAATAAAGCTTAGTTAATACGAAAAGATCAGAAGAAAAAAGAAAGAAAGAAAGAAAAAATTCAGTCTAAAAGAAAAAGAAAAAAGTCCGCGAGTAATTGGCACACGCAAGCCTAGCGTGAACGTATAGTATAACCACCATAAGAGGGAGGAATGGTCAGCGCTTATTAGAGCTATCCACTCAGTAGCAGTCGTGGTCTAATTGTTCCTCTCTCGCTCATACCCAGCTCTATTACAACTTTAATATATATACACACACATATATGTATAAGTATATAAAAAAAGAAAAAAAGGTGAGCGAGAAGAGGCGTGAGCATAAGAGCGAAGATCTAGGCGTCGCGTGTTAGACGCCGATATTCCGTGCTCGCCTTTTTACCCTACTTTTGCTGCTGTTGCTGCTGCTGCTGTTCGGGCGCGTGGAATCTCGGACGAAAGATCGCTGGTCCATTTTGCCAAAGTATACTTATACTTATACGTATTATACGTCTATATATGTGCACGTGCTTATATTATATACCTATATGTGTAATAGGTAATATTGCGCTTCGTTCGTGTACTTGCGACTAGGCGCTTCGACGCGGTTTATTACTTTATGGGCGTGAATTAAACTACTTCTCTTGCTTTTTTTTCCTTCTTCTTTTTCTTTTCTTTCTTTAATCTTGTGTTTCTTTTTTTTTTTATTTTGACGTTAAGTTTAATACGCTGGCTATTTTAAGTAAAACGATTTATTAGAATGACTCTCGATGCTTGTAATATATATATGGACTTGACGCTTGAGAAAATTAATAGTCATTGCTTATACGCAAAATAAAAAGTAGAATTAAGAAAAAAAAAAACATTTCTTTTTAATTATCAAGTAAAAGATTAATAGTATTATAGAAGCCGAGATATTTATGTAGCTATACAATGTATTAAAATGTATATATGTTTTACATTAAATCACGATGTAGATTAAAACTTGTATTTCTCACGCTTGATTACATATACAAAATTCAGTGAATTAATATCATTACATAAAATCTTAAATTCTAATCTAAGGAAGTAAATTTAATGTCACTCATATACCCTCATCATATAGACCTACATATCGATCCAAAATTCAAAAAACTCATCACGCAAGTTTATATAATATACCACATAATACAAAAAGCTTACACACCTTCATTAAAAGCACGAAATCTAAAATTATGAGAATGCATCCGATTATCACGAACAGTAAAGCTTTTAATCACAAAAAATAAGAGCCATACACACATAACACAGCAGTTAGTCCATGAAGGAGAGGATAATAATTGCAAAGCGAACCGTTACAACGGCTCACTCATTCACTCTCTTTCTTTCTCTCACGACTATATATACATACGCTTATTGTGTACTAGAGACGTAGGGAAATTTCCTCCCACCTGATAATGCGTTCTAAGCATATAGGTATATATACATAACGGACGTACAAACTCCTTTGTATACTTGCAGCTTCTGCGATAATTTAGCGGACGCGTGGAAATTGAAAGTCGAGTTTATATGCTATGTATGTATGCGTATACGAGATTATCGGTTACCTCTGTATAGAGCAACAGGCAGCAGCACTAGCAGATAGGCTTGATTCGATTGTTTCGGTATAAGCTCGTTTGCGGTTGGATTATTATGCTCGCATCGTAATTTTCCACTCATCATATCCAAGCTCTTTAGCTTGTTATTTGTTATCAAACGAATTCTGGACACGCGTGTTTTGAATCGATATGTAGATAAATTGTAGAAATATATGTAGCTTATTTATTTGAATATTTAGTAATGAAATAAATTTATGTAGACTACAGATGTGTAACTTTTGAACGAAGATTAAAAGGAGATAAATTGACGAAACTAACGAAACAATGAATGCTACCATTTCTATTGTCCTTTTAGTCCATATACGAAAGGGAGATTATGACGATTTCCACTGAATTAACACTTGGTTGATTCAACTTGGGTATTACAATTTGTTGGAAGATGTCCCGAGGATATAACTCGAGAGCTTCAATTTCCTTGTATATAGATGTTCGACAGCTGCTGTCCAACAAATCTAGCCTCCTTTATAGGATTCTGTATATGTATCTGGTTCGTTATTAATGCATACATATACAAGCACAGCTTTAGACTCGGTAGCTACAACTCGTTTTACAATTGTGTAACAGATTGAGAGAAGTGTTGGTGTGATCTTGTTATTTTAATTCTTTTTTTGTCGATATTTTAATGATTGATTTATTTGTTTTTTTTTTTGTTTGAATAATTCAATCTATTATTGCACTTGGGATGTATCGGAAATTAAAATTTTATCGAATCAATTAATTCGAATATTGTATAGTATTGTTATACGATAAATCAATAATACACTTTTACAATTATTCAATAGCACTTTACACTCTTTTTTTTTCTTTGTTAAATAAAACTTTTCCTACGGTAATTAAACAGAAATAAAATTTTCATCAGTCTCACTCTACAACAAAGCTATATTTATTACCTGATTCAGCAATTACTCTCTGAAGCTTTGGAATTTCTATAATAAATCAATTATCCAACAGCACCATTCGATTTTGTCAAGGATTGAATTTCAAATTAATTGCATAAACGAAAACCCTTACATATATATATATTCCTCGAATTACATCTCAAAATCTCAGTCTTTCATAAATCGAAAATCAATTTCTATTCCCTTGTCTTTTCATTCAATCCAAAATACCTTTTCAGAATACATACACAAAACTAGCTTTTGCATTTCAATTATTCCCTTCGCATAATTGTCCGTACGGAAATTAATAACCATCCCATAATGTAGTTCCGTCCAAAAAGAGAGAGAAATGGAAGGTAGTGTAAAAATTCCCTGTACACCAGAACAAGCGTATTGCTCGAGGGCATGAAACAGCGTAAAGGGAACATCCGCATACTCCTACTACGACGTACCGGATATCCGTTGGCAGCGCGAGAATTGCGGGGATTCCCCTTCTATCCCTTCCCTTCTTTTTTCCCTCACGATTTTCAACTTGGAAAAAAAAATGTGCGGGAACGAAATTCCAAGTTTATTTTAAAAAAATATTGTAACTCTAGTAATGATATTTTTCACCTGTCGTTCGATATAGGGTAGAGTCTTGTATTTTTTTGGAAAATATTATTATTCCAAGCGGATTTTACGGATCGCTGAGCATTTGCATTTCATGGCTCAGCTGTATCTCGATTGTATTTTCAGTCTGTATATATTTGTATATCTTAAGGGTGTATCGATTATTATATATCCGACTTTCAACTGGAGTATACATCTTTTAGATTATTTCTCTAAAATAATTTTTTTTTTTTCGTAATCCTTACTATATTCTTTACATTTTTTTTCTTTTAAAATATTAAGCTATCGATTTTAAATAAAAAAAAATCTTTTCTAAAAAAAAATTACCTCAATCGTTTTACGTATTCCCAAGAGTGTAGTATCGTAACCCAAGCTTATCTAACAAACCTCAGTGGGACACATATATAGCGTACACACGATTTTACTATGGTAGGATAAGTGACTGACATATCAGAACAAACGCAGGCTCAATAACACCGAACAACAACAACATACACGCACACAATCACGCAGACTTTTCCACGTCTACACACGCGTGTAATTTATCCTCGTTATTGTCAAGAGGGATGATTCAACGTGATTCGTCAACTGTGAAGTTTCGTATGTATATGCCTTTGGGATATGTATGTACGTATGTTCGGATAAACGCGAGAGTGACACTTTTGTTTCTATGTGGTGTGTATATAGTATACGATTTGTAATGAAAGTTGAGAGAGAAATGAGGCAATTAACGTTCGGGAAAATTGTTACGTGGTGTGTACATATAGACTTTGAAGTAGATTATAATGTATATTTGGAATTATATTGTGGGAATCTGGTAATGACTGACTGAAATTTATAATATATAATTGGTGGTTTGAAATATATTTGATGTACCTGTTAAAATGTGATTTTAAATATTCAAACTTTTTATTTTGTGTATGTGATAAATTTAAAATCAAAAATAAACTTTTTATTGTTAGATGTTAAAAGTCAAAATGGTCCATATTTTAACGAACAACTTGACTGCTAGTCAATACAATCGTTTTCTCTCTTCTCTATAGATAACAAACGATATCGATCAATAATTTTCACGTGATATTTCTACAAAAGAATCTTGACATACGTCTAAACCACAAATTCTACCAAAAAAATGTTTATATATATCCATTTCAAAACTTTACTTCAATTTCAAATGAAACCACTTGAAAAAAAAAAAATTCTCTACAAATATAATAACCCAAGCCAATGTACATTTATTTCTTTACACAAACGAGCAATCCAAAGAACAATACTATATATACAGAGGAAATAAAAAAAAAAAAAAAGAATACAGAGACGAGACAAAAGCCACAGAGCTAACATACACTCACGTGAGTTCAACTGATGACAAAGGCTTTAGTTTTTTTGTAGAAAGAAAAAAAAGCGAGTGTAGTGTGTGTGTGTCCACGCGTAGCATCCCTCACCTCACGCTCGTACACTCTTCGCGCACATCCGATCTGCGCATAAAAGACCCTTGCATATATATATATATATATATATATATATATATATAATACATAATACACCTACATACTCCACATGTATAGATGACCACGTGAAAAAAGTAAAACGAAAACTCTCTTCCGTTCTTTCGCGATGTGAACGTATACGAGTGAATATATTATATAAACACACATACAAAGAGCGAGTTGTTCTATCTGACACGATGATGTTATACACGTATACTGTATTAGAGTGAATATCAGTTGGGCTTGAGTAGCCTAATAACTCGGTATGTTTTCCGTGAAAATCGTGTACTGCCAGTTTACGCTGGAATATGTCGAGACCGAGGAAGTCGAGGATGTCAGGTAAGCAACTTCGATCCTCTCCTCCCTCAGCGAGAGAAATGAACAGGTGTTAGTGACGTAGATGGGAGGTGGAAAGCTCCTTTGAGCTTTGTGGTCTTATAGGGGTATGAAATACATTTGTGATTTGAAAATTTTAATTATAATATAAATTAACTGGTGTTTTTTTTAACAAGTGAAAAGAAAAGAAAATTAAAAAATAAATTTAGTGCTTAGTGATAATTGTTATATAAAAATAGTAGCGAATAGGAGTACTTAGCTACATAAGGTGCGACTGTAAATACACTGTCAAAGTGGTTGGTTGAGCGCACCTTTCACATACAGGCGTGGCTCAAGCAATTACCTATATATGTACGCTCTAAGTACATGTATATAGCCTATAGCTACAGTAACCTCCTCCACCACCACCACCACCATCGATAGTTCCACCTAATAATTAAGGCAAGAGACGCTTGCACCTTCTCCTTATACACTTGACTATGTATACGTAGTAGTAGTAGTAGTAGGTATACAGGGGCTATGCTGTGCGATTGGCTCTTTGCACGATTCTCCAGTCTCAACTTATCCCATCGAAAGGTCCTTTTAGATAAAGCTTGAGTATGTTTTCGATGACTCTATTAATTCATGAGTTTAATTTTGAAATTTTGGAAGTGGTTAGAATGACTGTTTTAGGAAGTTGAAGAGAAATTTTAATATTCGTGAGTGTAAGAACAAATATGTGTTATAACGTTTTTTAGATATAGGTAGGTTGTTATAATGTTTATAAAGCTTTTGTTTTTCATTGAGTTAAAGGTTTGGATTAAGTGGAATATTAAATGTTGAAAATTAAGTTTCATGGAAAACGTTATACAATTATTAATTAAAAGTTTTAATTGCAATCTTGGCTTTCTGTTAATTGATATTCAATTTTTTTGAAAAACCTTTTTATGCTAAAATTTTTGAATTGCAATTGAACTTTTTTTTTTAGTGTCATTTTATGAATATTTAATATTCGATTTTTAATTAAAATGAAAGAAAGAATTTCTAAAAATTAATTTTTAATTATAAATCTATTTAATTAAAAAAGATATTATAATTTAATCTATAGACATAATTTAATTAAAAGTAAATTCTTGTTAATTTTAAATGATATAAGTTCATAAAAAATAAAAAATAAAACGTTTATTTAAAGTAATTACTTTCATTTTAATTTTGGTGCACTCTACTATTCAATATATATGCAATTCCGTAACTCGTCTATCTTCATATAGTAGTAGATTTTGTTTACGCAACATCAGCAGCAAGTTATTTGCGTGTACACATGCGTCATATCTGTCAGATACTCTTTTTTTCAACGATGTACCGGAAGAATAATCCTTTTTTTTTTTATTTTACCATCATCACTCTCGGACTCTCGTGTAAAAGCTCACGTATAATAGAATCAAGCACTCGCTTTCCACGAACATTTTCCAATTTTTACTAGTTCATTTATATTATCTTTTTCTTCCTCCCACACACACACGCGTAATTTTCCTTTTCTCATTTATATATTTTTTTTTTTTCATTTTTCTTCTTCAACAGCCAACGCCTGTTTCCCCTTATTTCACTGCAATTTTAGGTTAACAGCGGGAGATAGAATTGCCGCTTCTATTTTCAACGCTCTGAGTTTTTTAATTTTCTTTTGCGGCCTTAGTTCGTTACTTTTTTTTTTGCGCGCGCCTCGAGGCTTGTTCCAAAAACAACGTTAGTTTGCGGGAATAGGAGCGACGCGCGTCAATTGCTTTAATTTAAACTTTAGTTTTTGGAATCATTTTTTTTTTTTTTGTAAGATAAATTTTGTTTTTATTTTTTGGAGCAGATATAATGTATAGAAAATTGTTTTGTTTAGTAGAGAAATAATTGTATACGTTAGAGTTCGCTTGGATGTTGTGTGTTGTGTTTTACGCTGCTTATTTCATACGTGGCCTGTTTAAGTAGTTTTGTCTCGTGTGTGGACTACTACGTGCTGTTTCATATTTCAATAAGCTACGCTACAGTACATTTTATCAATGTTTTATCAAAATACATTTACTTTTTGTTGTGCTTAACAAAATTATTTTGTTATTCATATCGTATGAATTTTTAATATTTTTAAATAAATACTTGTTGATTTATAATTATTTTTGTAATTCAGGAATATTTCAAAAGTTATCAAACAAAATTTATAACGAAAAAAAAAATTACTTTCAAATTAACCATTTTTTAATGATGTTCATTTTTAACCTTAAATATACTTTCATATAGTAATTTATTAAAAATATGAACCAGTATTATAAATTAATAAAATAATGAATTATTAAAATTTTTTAATAAAAAAAAATGCTACACTCGACGACACATGCATTTATTAAAATGCAAAGCAAACATTATTTTGCGATAAGTCCGAGACCTAGTTTCGCGTCCTGATTGCTCACAAGTGCTTGAAAGCATCTTTATATCAAAAGTATCTAACGCAACTCAAGATACATTTTAATTCATCTATCATAAATTTTATATATATTCAGACAAACTTTTTATAATATTTTAAAAGTAGTTCATTACCATTTATTAACATATTATTTTAAAATGTTATTTGATAAATTATTTTCGAATAAAATTACTGAAAAAGGATATATACAAATTGAAATACAAATTATGATTAAAATTCTTGTATTTATAATTGTATAATATCCGTTAGATCCAGTTTTAAAAGAAAAAAAAAAATTATAATTGACAGCATTTCTAACAAAATAATTTGAAAAGTGCTCTTGAAATAAGAGAGTTTTCCTTTGCATGTCATATCACATTTCAAAATTGCATAAATTTACTCTTCATCCATATTTCTCTCAAATATCACATCATTAATTTCTTTCATACCCCTTTTTTAATAAATACCCAAGCAAAAAAGGACATCAAAACATAAAAAAAAGAAAATAACCAAGTAAACCAATAACTGTCAATAAAATCTTATAAAACACTAACTCATAAATCCATCTCTCTAACATACAATGTGACACACAATGTCCTCTCACCATCTGCATCGATACCGTTTGTTATATCCATACATACATAGTCTAAGAGCGAATAGACATGCACATAGGGGTCGCATCTCAAATTTCACGCGTATAGCCGAGACGTTCTAATAACTCGACTATCATGATATCACCTGGTGCGTATGTACTTAAATATGTACACGTATCGCTTGACACTGAGAGAGGAGGGTGAATGAGAGTAATGATTCACATGTAGCAGCTAACAGGTTTATGGTCTCCTAATGGCTATGCAAGTTGTGGGATATGGCATAGTGCCGAGAGTCAGAGATATTATATATTTTGAATGATGATTTTACGTAATGACTAGGATGAATTTTGACTTATGGATACGTTGATAGTTTGTGGTTGCTTTTTAGGATCCTTTTTGGAAAATCACGATTGGTTGTAAATTTTTACTGATATTTAATTATAAATTTTCGTTGGTTTGAAAAAAGCGTTTATGTGTTCGCTGTTTTTTATGGTTAAAACTATTTTATAGCCTATAAATATTTAGGGCAGGTCATATTTTGTTTTTTGATACTAATAAATACAGGAGTTTTAAAAAAAAAAATATATGTAGATCGTTAGTCAGATTGATTTTCTACCTTATTATACAAATTGTATTTCCGCTTGGATTACTAATAAGCAAATATTAGTCCGTCAATTTTAATTTTTTAACATAAATTAAAATGACCGTAAATAAATCTTCTTATAAATTTTAATTGATTTCATAATTTAGTATAGCTCGTAAAATATTTACAACGTTCAAACTTCAATATATACCTACAATATAGGTTGTAGATAATATATAACATATACATATACAACATATTAAAACTCTTCATCATTTTAGTATTTATAATTAATTGATTTATGACTTTGTATGGTACTTACACTCCAATCCATCAAATCAACTATATTTTCCACACCAAACAAAATGAAAAAAAAAAAAAACAATTTTCAAACTAGACCATCACATCGCAAAAGTTATTTAATTAAAAGAAAAAAAGGGAGCAAAAGAACAAAAACAGGGGTCCAATCAAAATCAAAAATTAATTTCAACTCTGCAAAGCACACATACATACATACACACAGATAGAGATCCATAAACGCGCAGCAGGATACTTTTACGTGCGTGTATACACGCGAACTATATACAGCTCATCATCTAAGAGTTATGTAGCTTGCGTGACATATATACACACATACACACACAAACAGTCGATTTCGCACTATAAGACACCTTTCCATTTTTCTTTCTCTCTCAATTCACGGATGAGACCATCTGATTCATGAGTTCTTGGCACGACACAAAAGCTTTATACTGTACGTACATTCGAGATATCTCTCTGGGAACTTAACCAAATGCCAAGCCTTTAAAACTGAAAGGTAAAAAAAAAGGAACAACTGACGATATTCTGATCTTGAAGCTTTATTCTCTTTTACGATTCATCCAAAAAGAAATAATAAGTTTTACAAAGTTATACAGTTTACAGACGAACGAAAAAGTTTTATATCCAACTAGAGGTCATCTTTTTCACGTCTTCTTTCAAAACTTATGTCATCCGTGAAAAAAAAAATTTAAATTTCAAAAGATTCAATCGATTATAAAAAAAAAAAAACTAAATAATTCATGTATTTCCTCAGTGTATAAATAAAAGAATCAGTAAGATTTTTTATTCACATACATCTCCAAGGAGGATCATATATCTTTGAATTGTATAAATGAAGAAAAACGATCTTTAGCAATGAATAAGTAATGAAAACGATAAAAGAGGATAAGGGGAGGAAGGGACAGAGGAATATGAGGGTAGACACATGCCTTAAATTTAGATTAATCCATTTCAAGAATGTGTTAGAAGAAAAATTCAAGTAATCTATATAGGTATAATATGGGTCAATTTAAAAAAACCACGCGTAGCACACACCCACACACATGTCTTACGTACGATTAGGACAAATGACGAAAAGACTCGGCCTTTCGTGTAGTACAATTTTCTCGCTCTTCTTTGTAGATCTTGATGATTTTCGTTTGCCTGAAAAACAAAAGATAAGCAAAGCTGTGTGAAAAATAAGCGTTAAGCTGTAAATGCAAAGCTTTAGGATAATCGTGTAGTGGAAATAGGCGCTGTTATCATCGCAAGTAATACCCCTCTTACGTACTTCAGGCGACCGTAGTTTTTTTAAGCAGGAAATAAAACGATACCTCTTGGCTTTATTGCAGCGAAAAAAAAAGCAAGCTGGTGTACATATAAATGTGTATAATACGCTAATTTCTCAGCAAATTTAGGCTTATAGCAAGTGTGAAATTGTGTGTATGTATGTTTACACGACTGACGTAGGAGTATAGTTGCGTGTGCAAATTGAACTAAAGTCAGACGTTCGAGTATAGGGAAACTGTGTTAAACGAAAATCAAATTGACAAGTATAAGCGGATATATATATGTATGTATGTGTGTATGCGTGTTCGGGATGTATCGATCGTCAAAGTTGCTTTAACTTTATTTTACGATGAAGGATGAGAATGTAATAAAATTTTGTTACTCCGAAACGCATACGGAAAGCTCTCTATCTCTCTCTCTCTCTCTTTTAGAATTTTATGTTTGATAGGGGATGCGAGTGAAATGCGAAATTATTAAAGCTGCTCTTGAAAGCGTATGAGTAAAAGGGACTTAAATGTATGATTGATTGGTAAAATGTAATAAGTGCGTTTTTTTTGCAGGTACTTTGAGGATGAAAATATGAGTGTATAAACGAGAATATTAATTGTAAAAGAAAATTTTAATTGCAAGCTCAAAAAAGCACATACGAAAGCTTTTTGAATGTTAAAAAGTAATAAGCATTATCAATCCTATTAACAATTTTTTTGATAACTTATGACTTTAAATGTAGAATTTTAAAATGTACAGAGCAATCGTAACGCTTTACGATAAAAATTCAATATATACAAAGTTGATGGTAAGCTCAGCGAAAGTCTACGTAGTAAGAGGTAAAAATTGGTACATGCCGTGGTGGACTGCATCATACTCGTTGTCGTTTTTCTCGACAAACGAGCTGCAGCCGTTGAGTATATAGGTATATATACAAGACGGAAGCAATCATTTTTCCTTTGTACTTCGAGAGAGGCGAAGTTGCTACTGGGAGGGAACTTTCGCTTACCTCTTTTACTTGTACGCGCATTTTTCACGCTTACCAAAAAAAAAGGAAAAAAAGAAAAGTCTTCGAAATGGTTCTGAGTCGAATGACAAAATCTTGAAAAGCTGTGTACTTACAGAAAATGGAATTGCGCTATTTTAGTGTGCTATACTAGAGAGAGAGGGTAGGATAGAGATCTTAGATAAATGTTTCGAGGAAAGGAAAGCTGATAGATTTTTTGTTGTTGTTGTAATATATGGTGTATGTATGGAAATATTAAAAAAAAAGGAAATTTTATTTTAAGTTATTGATGATGCGTGAGTGTTGTTACGTCTTGTTAAAATTAATTAATGTAAATTTTATTGGAACGAGAGTAAAAAAGAATAAAAAAAAATGATGGTAATTGAATGTTTTTGCTTGTAGAAAAGAAAATCATAGAGATGTTGAATTTGATATTTTTTATTTTTATTCTTTTAAGATTGTTTTAATTTATCTCTTTACAAGAAAGTAGAATCAAATTGTTCTTTTTTTTGAATAGCGCAACTTTCTTGCAATCGTTTGAATTTTATTTTTTGAATTAATTTAATGGATGGAGAAGAGAGAGAGAGACAAAAGTAGAGAAGGCGTGTGCACGTGTGCACTCATGTGTAAAGCAGTTTAATTAAAGAAGAATCTTCCTTCTGATGTCTAACTTTTGTATGCAATTTCTTTCTTTATTTCGACAATGGCAGTGAGTAATTGGTGTTTTATTTAAAAAAAATTTCAATTTACAAATTGGATACAAATTAGTTGAAACAAAAAATGATTGATTACTTTGTATTGTAGCAAAACAAAAACCCATTAAATGTCAAACTAAATGATTTTAATTTTAAAAATGAAAACTATGGAGGCTATATTTTCAAATAAATGTGAAATTTTATTGCAAAATATATATACAAAGGTAAAAGGACAAAATGTCTTACAGCATTTTACCTTTTCTACGTTCTTTTTGTTTACATCTAAGAGTAAAATCATAAATGTAAGTCTTGTCCGTTTCCTGGCTAAAGAATCTCTCTTTCCGGACCACGGAAGCAAAACATTTCGTTATTCACGCCTGGAAAGAAAAAGACTTTGTCTGCTATTGTCGCTACAAAAGTGTCGTAAAGTTTTACGGGCTAAAGCTAGCCTATTGAAAAATATTCTTCTGTCAAGTGGAATTTAAAAGATGAAGAGATAAATCGAAGTACATAAATCGTCTTGTCGATTACGTTTTGTGTTAAGTTTCTTTTTTTATTGTTTTTTTTAGAATAAACTGATTTTTTTTAACATAAGAGAAATTTTCTAGTTTTAAAATGAATTAATTATAAAATTTTATCGAGTAAAATACAATAAATTTGAAATTAAAAAAAATATTAAATAATTTATTTTTAAGCTACTTGAATTAAAAAAAAATGTAAGTGCAAATAGATTAATTTTACAAAGATACAATATAGAGAAAAAAAATAAAAACAATTAAAACATTTTCATTATAACACTTTCTTTTCAAAACGTGCTTAAAAAATAAAAAGCACTTTATTATAGGCAATAATTACTTTATATCACTCTGAAAACCAATTCTCGGCAATTCCCTCTTGTTTATCACTTCTTTAAGAACAATAATTCCATTTAAAAGCCCACTTTCTTTCCATCGATAAAAATAAAATCGCTCACCTCGCACTTTTTTTTACGCAACTTCGCTGAAATCATATACTATACACCTAACCATTCATTCAGCAGCATCGAAAAAAAAGTAGTCCAATAAAATAAAAACAAAAAAAAAGCAAAAAACAAAAAAAAAACAAAATCTACCGCTATACCTCAATCCTTTCATTTCACACCAGTCACTTGTAAACATCTAGCACAATTTCCCTCTGCAAAGTTATAATCAATTAAAAAAAAAAATAACAAAAACAAAATCAACTTAAACAACTTCCCGCGAGTTTCCACACGTACGCGAATTAGATCCTCGACACACCTCTATATACTTGCTCATCACGAGAATGTAGCAACAGCAAAGCTTATACACAAAACAATACATCTTCCATCCACCTACTTTCTTCATATATAAAAGGTAAGAGTATAAGCTACTCGATCTAATCGCGTCAAAGGTCAAATAACACAGGGCGACTTGAGATTTTAATCAGAAGGAAAGATCCGCGGCCGCAGCCTCGTTCTGCTCGGGCTGTCACGTGGCCTTGACATACTCTATCGAGCTGTGTTTCTGTGTGTATAAGAGTATTTGCTCACCGGATTCGTTTTCACCGTCCGATTATTTCTACGGTTTTTCGTGGATTTGAAATATCAGATTAAGATGAATTAATGAGATGTTCTAGACTTGTTTGAATTGATGATGAAAAGGATTTAAATAGATTTGTAAATTTGG
Source organism: Leptomastidea abnormis (assembly GCA_030522805.1). Taxonomy (NCBI): domain Eukaryota; kingdom Metazoa; phylum Arthropoda; class Insecta; order Hymenoptera; family Encyrtidae; genus Leptomastidea; species Leptomastidea abnormis. The sequence goes on from JAPYZE010000081.1 coordinate 19,927, forward strand.
AAGTGAATTGATATTATGTGTTTCTTATCGCATTTGTTTAATCTTATGTTAAATTGTTTTTATAAGTTACTAGAAATGAGATGCTGCTTTTAGCACTTCGTATTCAATATAGTCATATACAGAGTTTTACAGTCGATCTAAACACAAACTCGAACTTTGTAACGTCGTTTCATAAACAAATTACCAAAACTTTTTTTTGGAAAAAAGTACGAAAAATAGATGATGCCCGTATGGAATTTCGAACGAGTTGCGAAAAAAAGGAGCCCAAGAGCGTGTCGGTAGAGATATCTAGTGTCGATATCACCTGAGAGAGGACAACAGTTCACCTCTTTTATTTTATTTTTTTTTTAAGTAACTCAACTGTAGACACAGACGTTATTTGAATACCTAAAATTTTACTTGTTTTCAAAAAATATTTTCTATACCTATACCAACGCTTGACAGTGTGTACATGTTCTTTTTTTTTTTTTTTGACTATTTTGCAATTTTTAGCTGCGAAATTGAAATGGAGAAAAGGAGACTTCAAAATATATACAATTTTTTTACGACCGCAAGTTGTGTCTTTTTTATATAGAATTTTTTTCTTTTTTTTTTACAAATGTAACGAAGTTTTTATGTCTGTATACTTGTGACTTGCGCAAGGATAAAAATGTTTGTTTGACTTTTATATTTATTAATTGATATAAATTTGTTTGGTTGACACACAATAGATTGGGTAGAGAAACGTAGATACCAAAATTGTAATAAAACTTGTTATTAATGGATATAATCTTTTATTTTTACGTAACACATTGGTCTTAATAAAAAAAAAAAAAAAAGAAGAAGAAAATATTAACAATATATTTTCGGGCTTGTAGGAAGCTAGCAATTTCAAGGATTGCAATGTTATATAAGAAGAAACAGTAATATACGAAATAGACAGGATAGGAAGTCTGAAATAATCTGACACTAACGATCTTGTAAACCATTGCTGACTACTGCAGACATATAAAACGCAAAATTTTAATGCCCATTCAATTAATATGATTCGTAAGACTGATTTCACAGACAATTTGTTTCTTTCAATCTAGGAGAGGTAGAGAGAAAATCCATTGCAATTTTATCAGATTTCCCCGTACTGGTCTACATGCGCGATGTGCGTGTATATATATAAATCGCAAGTTGTTTGTTCTAGAATGTATACATATACACATCGTGAGGTTAATTTTCGCAAATTACTCGTGGTTACATTGGAAGCGTTAAAAAAATAAAAAGAGTATCCTGATTACTTCCTTAATGATAATTTTTTGTGTAAAATGCTAACTTTCAAGGTTATACCAGCTGCGGAAATATAATTTTTTTTTTATTTTATGAAAATAAAAAAAAAGGATATAGTCGTTTTGTGACTATGACTTGCGATGTAGATTTGTTGAAAGAGACAACATAAAAAAAAAATAATTTGTTTAGTGCGTGTATGAAGTATATTTTTTTTTTAGCAAACATCTGTTATGACGTAGTGTATTTTTCGCTTTTAAAAAAGAAAAAAAAAGCGAAAGTTGAAGGATTTCGTCGAGGATGACCACTTTGACGAATATTTATTCAAAGATACTCCCGAAAAAAAAAATGTGATAATCAGTCAACTGCAGTCGTGAGTGGAATTTGCAATTTTATTATTTGTGAATCATATCCTTGAGACAAAGTCACGCGTGGAAAACAGAGCAAGTAAGATTCTTCAATGTCGTGGATTATTTTAAATTTTCATCGTTCTTGATAAATTATTTTTTTTAATTAAATTTTTGTTTTGTATAGGAATAATAAATGTTGTAAAAATATTGATTGGTTAAATAGTAACTAAATAAATAATTCATTATTGTAATGGATTATAAACTTAAGTATTACTATAATACTTTTTTGAGCCTTGGCAGATTTAAAAAAAAAAAAAACTTACATTACTGCGTGGACTGTCACATAAATATTTGGAAAACTCACCTGAAACAGAAAAGATAATTTCAAAGTTAAACATACATTCAATAGAAATACATTTATTAAAAAAATTTCATAACAAATTGCATTTAAATAATTTAATAATTGTATTAAATCTACTAAACATCAAACAAAAAATTTATAAAAACAAACATCTCACAACTAGCACTTAATAAACTCTCCACTTATCCCAACAATAATTAGCCCTGAAAAATCATGGAAAAGATAGACGGCGCATACATATCATTATACAGTCGACAATTTCGCAACTCAACGATTCCTCCCTACTCCTCCAACCAAAGCTCTGGGGATCCAAGGAGTTGCGGTTATATCCCTCTCTTTCTTCCTCGTGACCTGTCCCCCTCATCGTTGGCCAGACGACGAAGGAAGAACGAGAAAGACTCCGTTGGTATACTCGCGAGCGCCTCATTATTATACGCGCGCGTGCGGTGATCGTATATAGCAGCTGGACAGGTGGGCCTTACCGGTGTGTGTATAGTATAGCAGTCAGTCGGCCAGAGAAAGTGAATGGGCTTGTATAGTGAGGGTCGGCCCTCATACTGTGTGTGTGTATATAGTTTTCATATTTTTGTTGTGTATGCTAGGGATTTGGAGAAGTTTTTGAATTTTTTAATTGTGATTTTGTGATTTTTTTTTGGTTTTTTGGATGGATAAGATTTTTTAGAAGATATTGTGTTTTATTAAGGTAAGATTTTTGTGTGATGATTTTTTTTCTTTTTTAGTTTTTGTTATAATGGATAAAGGTTTTGGGGTCGAATGGATTTGCTATGAATTTTTGATGATTAGTAAGAGAACAAGGTGTGTGTATTTTTAGCTTGAAAGAAAGAATGTCGTAGAGAGGAAATTTAAAATTTTAATGTCAGATAAGCTTTTTTAGTATGCAATTTATTATAGATAAATTTCTTAAAAAACTAATGTTTTTTTCTTCAATATTAATATAACGCTATTGACAAATTTAAAAAATTAAAATTGTGTCAAGTTAATGCAAGGAATTTAATTTTCATTTCGAAGCTAAAATTCTTCTCAGGTGAAATATATCAGCATAATTCATTCTCGCTTGAAAAAGATAACTGCTTTTCATAAAAATTTTAAATTTATTTAATTTTTATCTTGGTACATAAATCATCAATTGTTAAAAGTCTAGTTATGAAGGTTTCAAATATATTTTCCTGTAAAAATATGTGTTCAATAATAAATAATAAAATGAAAAAAATTTCGTTAAACATTAAATCAATTATTAAATTCATGTAATTTATCTTTATCGATGTTACGCTTTTTAAATAAATATGATCAATACATTATAATTTATCGTTTTTAATTCAAATATTTGAAATTCCATGGACAATATTCGATTTTACAAAAATAAGGAATTTTATTCGCTTTCTTAATTTTTTACAACAGTTGGTATAAAAATAATAATCTTGTGACAATCGACACGCGGTCAAGTCTTCTTTTTAAAAATAATTGATTTAATTGTCCAAGGCTTGCAAATCTATCGTAAGCAATTGTACATAATTATAAGATAATTTTATACATTTTTCAAGTTTTGAAATTAATTTATTTCAAAGACATGAAAAAATAATTTTAAAACTTTATTCAAAACTCTTTAATATATTTATCAATTTAAATTTTTTAATTAAAAAAACTGAGAAGATTGTTAAAGATTTTTTTTCTTTTTTTTTTGTTTATAATATCTTTTGGCAATTTGTTAAATGTATTTCGGTATATGAGGAATCGCACAATGACTCATTAGACAAACGCCAGGAATTGAACCCATGACATATGGATTCTAAAACTAACGCCCTGCTAACTGAGCTATCACAAGCCTCAAAAGTTTGCAATATTTTTATTGAAAACATTTTGAAAATGGTTTTGTCTTAAAACTATTAATTATCTATTCAAATTCATAATAAGATCTAAAAAATCTTTACTTATCAATTCATATTAAAATATTAATAATTTGAATAAATTTATCTCTTTTTTCACTAAATACATTATTCATGAATTTATTTTAAAAAGCTTGCGTCAGAGATTATTAATTAAATAAAAAAAGTTCTTTTAGCAGAGTAATGACATTTTTTTAATAATAAACATACATCCTATCAGACGTAATTATACAGTAATTAAAATAAAGCTTAAATATAATCAGTAAATATAATTTAACCATTAGAATTAAAATTTAGTTATATAAAATTTTTAACGATAAATCTGTTAATAGCATATGTAAAAACTTTTATGATTAAAATGTATTAATTATTATCCAAATAATCGTATGCAAAATTACTTACAACCTAAATAACAGATAAAATATCTTAAACAACCATTTGCCAATTAACATATTTTCATCAAAACACTAGAATCCTACGCAATCTAATCGTTAAATCTCTAAACCAACATCATCCTATATACATCAAGAAAACAAGTAGCCAAAGCCACATTGGATTTAACGGAAAACGAGAGCCTTACTCAAAAAACATGTTCCAACTAACAGCCGCTCGCTCATCAAGTTTTACCCAACACTCGCGCATCTTTCGCTCTCCGCAAACAGCTTTATAGTAGGCTAAAATATATACATATACAATCGCGATTACAACCGCAGCTCGTAGCTTGAATACAGTCATTGGCGCATAGTAGACCCTAGTACAAGTTTTACTTACGATGACATGGATAAAGAGGAAAAAAAAAATAGGGGTCGGACCCTGCGCGACGAGGTCAGCGAGGCGTGAGTCTCGCTCCTCTTTTATGCTTCCGTAGGCTGACTATCTTTGTTGGCGAACACCTGCCTCAAATGAGATTTTAGACACTTATGCACCCCAATTTCGACATATTCTTTTGCATGCAATTTATATGATTCATGCATATTTATGATTTTGCTAAAAAATATTTGAAATCAAAATGATTTTTGAATGTTATTTTTTACTCAGAGTTCATTTTGTACTAAAAAAAAATTTGCGATTTATAGAAAGCAAAATATTACTATAGTGAATGTGCTACACTTTGTTGTATACACATACTATAGTCTGACGAATACAGGAAATAGGATGCACCAAGAGACGTAATGCAAACCATGATAATATCCCCCCTAAATTTTATATATGCACATGTAAATCAAAAGCTAAAGGGGGTTCGTTACGTTTTGCTCGGTTGATCAAAGTACATATTACGAATTTTATATTCATTTCCAGAATTTGCAATAAGTTATTACAAAGTTTAAAATTAAAAAATAAAAAAAATTTTATATTTGTTTTGGTATTTTTGAAAAAAACTAATTTATATTACATGGTAGTTTAAACAAGTCGCACACTGGTAGTAACTTTTTAATTTATTTATGGATGCGCTTGAAACTACAATTTGTAACTGACACACACACACTGTCTCTGTTTGTCTTTGATGTCTCGGGATCTCACTTTATTTGTCTATTTGCTTGAGACGCGACTAAGGTTTAACGTTACAAGATAGACACGAAATGGAGATATAATTATTCTGCAAAAAATAACTTCGTTAATATACCAAAATTAAAAAAAAAATATTTTCTTTATTTTTATATAAAATTACATATATCAACCAAGGATAAAATGAGTCAAATATAAAGCATTAGTACACGAGTCATTCATTTCATACGTCTGTATCACATCCTGTACATTTAAAAACAACTCTTGTCGTTAATTGTTCTTCAAATTATTCTCACGTATCCTATACCCCTTCTCCATTAAATTTTCAATCTCTCATCATTCAACATTTTCATAACATAAACAAGCCAAAATTATCTACTGTCAAACAACAACATGTAAACATAATGTTATACAAGCAAGTCACAATTCAATATCACGTTCAGTCTTTCGGTTTTGTCGAAAACTGCACAACAGAAAGTCATGTGTCAGTGTATTGCGCAATAGAAGATACAACTTCGGCGTTGTAAAATGTGTTTTACGATGTTGGTGTATATAGTACATAGGGTTGTTAGGTGTAATCAGTTTGAGAAAAGAGAGGAGGGGCATTAGCACTAAAGCATTTTGATAAGAATATTTATTGCAGGAATTCCGGAATGCGAAAACATACATACTTACAGACATACATTCGTATAAAAGCATCGATAAACATACACAAATCATTTAATAATTAACGACAGTTTTTCTTTTTTTTTGACAAAAATGTTAATTTTTCCGGTTATTAATTCATTACGAATTGGGGATTTGGAAAATGTTTATTGAGCTTAATTATACGCTTGAAAAATACACGTTTATAATAATTTTACAAGTATACGTGTTTATACGTTCGTAATGCACGATTATCAAGATAAATAAGCCGAGGTAGGTGTTTGTTGCACACAGCAAACAATTGTAAGCTTTAAAGTGGGTGTATATTATGTACGAATTCTGGAATAATATGATGATGATAATAATAAAAAAAAGGTACGACGTTTAAATATGACGAGTCATTCAGTTTATCTATATGCTTAAGCATCGTTGCACAATTAGAATACTAGGTCGAGTAAACTTGCATAATTAGTCATACGAAAAATTGAGCCTTTCTTCGAGAGAATTAACAGCCCACAGTTTTTTCTTTTTTTTGTACATCGTTTGTCATTCGCGATTACTAAATCCATCAGTTATGTTCATTTTAAAGTTTATGGATTTTGCTTATAATATCTCGCTCGTTTGTTTATTCCTGTTGTCAAAAGCTAACTTTTGTGTTTTCAAAATGTGTACTTGCCCTTTTGTCATAATCATATTTAGATATTGTATTGTACAAGACACTACTAACTACATAAGGATTATTTTCACCTGGGTGATTTTAGAGTTTGCTTAATAGAATATAATCTTATATTAAAATAATCAAGTACATGCTTATTGCAACACATGATATATCAGCAAACTTAATCTTGAAAAAAATAAAATAATAGAATAGTAATGACGTTAGATGTGTAGGAGTAATATGTCAATTAGCTGATGTTTATTTTCTTTTTTTGCGTCAGTATATAAAACAACGAATTTACGGAGAGGGAGAGAGGATAAAAAAAGGAGGTTACGATAGCTTTGACGTGATAAAAATTTACGTAACACATACATAAACACATATACATACACACAAGTGTAGTTTCGCTTGGTCGAACACAATGAAGACGAAGATGCGGTGGCGGCGACGGTAACATACATAATATCCGCAAAAGGCTCTCTTATCCATAAAAAGACGTTCCCCCCTTTTTTTTTATAAAAGAGCTAAGACTTCCTTTTAGCTGTTTTTGGGAAGGGCCAGTCTTTCTTTCTCTGTTCCTGTTGTGTCATTGATTTATAAAGTAGGTTCTCCTTACGACATATCTGAGTAGACAGTATATGCTATATCATCCTTTTAATATTCAATGTTACGTGTATTTTATTTTCTTAAAATTGAATTATTTTTTATGCATCAAAATTAAATTTAATTTTAACATGACAAGTAAGAAAATAACTGTAGATAATAATTTTTAGTAGATATAAAAAATTTTTGTTGCAAGCTTGCTATCTTATACAGTTTCTCGTGTGTTCATCGAATATTGACATACTCAAATTGATTGACACTTGTTATTATCGTTTTAACGAGAGTTGAAATTTTTTTTACAGCTTTCAATACACATTATTTTTTTTCATTTTTGCGTTTTACTTTATTCACCTAGAATACAAACAAAAATTTTAATTAAAATATTCTTTAAAAAATGATAAACTTCCAATATTAAAAAAAAAATTCTTGTCCCAAGCTTATAAAAGCTCTTTTTACTCAATAAAGCTCAACTTAGTATGCACGTACATTGAACATAAAAAAAAATTCGATACTAAAGAACAAGAGGTTTCTAACGAAAACTCGATTAAAATTCCATTGGAAAGTTTTTTTCCTACCAAAGCCTTTGATAGGTAGTCTTATATAAGAAGGAAAAAAACTAGACTGTCCGAGTAAATTTTAAAAGACTGAAAGTTTCAGATAAGAAGAGAGACTGTCGGTGTAGTGACGCGACTCAATTGCAAAGCACACAAGGGGCCATGATTACAAGACGCACCGGGATTTCTTGGTCCCCAACGGTATTGCTCTCTTGCTTTTCAGTACAAGCTTGTGCAAGCTCTGATTTTGCGTTAAAACAGCGTAGTTAATAGAGTGCAAGGATTTTGTTTGACTATCGAATTTAATTTTGATTTAGCAGAGTCTTTCTCTTTTGATTGTATGAAACGAATTGATTTTGATTGGGTAAACAAAGAAGCTAAATAAACGAGTACTATTTCAAAATGTAAGAGTAGGTCATGTGATATTTTGTAAAGCTCATGACATTTTTAAATGAGAATTAGTGTTTGAATCGTGATCGTAAAAAAAGTAAGATATATTTTTGCCAATAAAAATATCTTTGTAATGTTGTATAAAGAGAAGTCATATTTCGTGAAGTTAAAGTTTTAATATTTTTATGAGTATTTCAGACACGTTCTACGTTCAATTAACAAGATCTGCGGTAAAACTATGAGTTTTTTATTTTTTTTGAGAAAAAAGTTTTGCTAACATTTTTTTTTTTTTTTTACAAGTTCTTAAGAGTATATGAAAAACAAAACGAGAGTACAAAGTACGCGAGTTCCAAATAAACTTTATTATACTTAGCCAAGGATAATATAAAAAGGAGATTTACATATACACAAAAGCTCTTTTTTATAATTTAAAAAAGTTTTGTTTAATTTAATGAACTTACAGATAATACCCGAGGGAATAAATACGAATGGCATACATGTTTTTAATTCAGTAAATACGAACTTTATATTTACAAATAAAATAAATCCAATAATCATAATTCATATGTAATCCTATCAAAATTTAATCCACGCTTTAAATTCAATACATTATCATTTATAGGTCAACATTTTAATTATTCTTTGTTAATAATTTTCAATAATAACAATAACAAAATACATATCCTATATCCTTTCATTATTATAAAAAGAATTTCATAAATCATATTAGTCGCGTTAACTCAATACGTCTTTGTATAAAAAGAAAAAAAAAGAAAATTGTAAGCTTTATCATTAGTTCCACCCTTTTAACCAATTCGTAGGAGCAAACACGATTTTCACGGTTTACTCTATGCGTCGTAGTACTTTACTACAAGAGAGGGAGCTTTAAAATGCACGAGGCAGCTGCATAGCGTGTGTAAAGCTATACAAGGGAAAAGAGGGTGGGGGTTAAAATTCCATTGGAGCCAAAGAGGCTCTTCACCAAGTATCTTCAATGAGAAGTGAAGAGAGAATCGTTAAAATTTTCATTAAACTTAAGTATGGTAATTTTCAGTAAAAAGAATGCAATCGATATAGAAAAAAACATGAATTTTCTTTTTGTTAAAAAAAAAAAAATTAATTATACTGTTTACAAAGAATAATGAAAAAATATTTCAATTTTAAAACGGTTATTTGTAAACATAAAGAGAGATTATGAAATTTAATATCTCATTGCTCTAGACCCAGTAGCAAGAATAAATTTCTCGCGCATACTGTCACCGATTAAGTTTCGCCAAATCAACGTCATTTTTACTCCAATGCGTGTGTGGGGCACCAGTGAAACTCGATATGCGTAATCGATACTCTCAAGATCAATATTCCCGCAGTATACGTCACGGAAAGAACTTTCGCGTGGAGTCTATTCAATAATATAATCGCGATGAGAGTGGAATGCTGAGATTTTTTGGAAATGAGAAATTGAAGATTTTATCAGGACCTTCCACACTGACTATTTTGGTTCTTATATGCATTTTTCTTTTTCGACTTTAAAGCTACTAGAGATAAGTCGAAATCTATTTATTCTCGAGAGACTCCAACTCTTCGAGCGAAATTAGAAAGTATCGATGAAATAAATCTGGCGCGAAATCTCTTTTCCTGCCTCTCATCTTTTTTTTTGGGTTTTCCGAGTGGTGTAGTATTATGGCTCGTGATTTTTCACTTGTGCTGTTTTCTAGTACAATTTTTTTGGAAATTTGTCACGTGAAACTTTTTCTTTTGCGCAGCTGTTGTAAAAACTTTTTTTTTACTTTTATTTTAAAAAAAATATTGTGGATGTAAAAAGAGACTTGATAATAAAACAGAAAAATAAATATTTTTAATGATAAATAAAATATTATTTATTCAATTTTACTATATATTTTTCAAACAGTGTCACTCCATCGATTCTCTACTTGATAATAAAACACTATTTTTTTTTCTTCTTTTTTTTCGATACATGCCTGTGTATTCTTTTTTTTTTCGCAAACGTCACGTCCGATCCAGGCTCGCACGATTCATCGGATTATCTTATACAAAAGTTTATACCAGTACCATGTGTTATATATTACGAATCCATAACTTTTTCCAGCGTCATCTTCCGCAATATTAAGCTACATCCGGCTAGGCGCATTTTTCTCTCGACCTTTTCCCTTTTTTTTTTTTATATTAAATGTGAATCATCTCAAAAATATAAAGAAGTATCTGACGAATAACAGGTCAAATTTTTTTTTACAAAATATATTGGATCACGTATATCTAACAGTCTGTTGCTTTTTCATTTGGAATGTGAATTTTTTTTTTTAATAATGTGCTACCTTTTTTTAGTATGAATCCAATTGAATGAAAAAATTGTGAATTGCTATTGTCATAAATCTTTATTCGTATTAATAAAAATTAGAATATTTAATTTATAGAATTAAATCATATTTTAAGAAAAATTAAAATGCTATTTAAAAAATTAAACATCAATACAATATTTATCTCTTGATCATAAAATCTCCTTATAAACTTTCAAAGTTCCTTCTTCCTTTTTTTTATTCTTAATAAGATTAAGAGTCAGAGAGAAAATCTTTGTAAACGAGGAGAAATCGTGCTGTGAGACACTCTGTCGAGCAAGCATTATTATAACGATTATACATTGTCACAAGCCTAAAATCCTGTTTCCTACGCTATTATTAATTTTCTAATTAATTTTCATGTCATAGAGTGGCATTCAAGAAAATTTAGCTAGCTCTCAATCTCTCTGTGTGTACAGCTTAACATCCCTTTGAAATTTACAACTACGTCGAACTCCTTAGTAATATGCTTATACTAATTACAGTTTGAATGTTGAAACTATCTTAACATTGGCGATTATCTGTTTCCAGCTTCTTAATTAAAAAAAAAAAAAAATTCATCAAGTATAACGTTAGGAATTAAATTTTAATGAATTTTCATTTGCTTTAATGCAGCTTTAATTTTCGTTTTATTTTTAATAAGATTTTAACGCATACCACTCATAAAACATTAAATCAACTACTCTGATATAACTTCTGCAATTTATAACCCAAAATAAAAAAAATCTCGAGTAAGCAAAGAAATGATTAGCGTAATGAAAATAAAAAAAAGAAATGATGCATCACATTTTTTTCCTCTCTTTCTCTATATCTCTCTATTCGTTGAGAGCCCGGAAATCAAACTCCACTCGGAATATCAAAGGCTCTCGAGTAGCAAGCAAACTCGGCATTGATTAATCAGGAAGCACCTACTAGTATAGTAGTACAGTAGCGAAAAAGTGAAAGAAGAAAAAAATCTTAATGGTTTGCTCTCTGGGGTGGGTCTCTCGGAAGCTCCCACTATCATATATATATCACCGTGACGAAGGCATATATAGCGAGAAAGGGGAGGGGTCGAGCATGAATTTTTATGAAGCTTACCTCGTCCCAATTTCACGGAGACGCACCTACAACGTGGTAACCCCCAGTGCGCTTATTACGCTTCTCTCTCTCTTTCTCTCTTTATCCTCACAGTATGAAGTCTGAGTGTTAGGATCGTGATGGTCGGGACTTTTCGCGCAAATGTATTATGCAGCTCACTGTGAGAGAGTTACCGGAAATATGAGCCTGGCTAAACGAGCCTTGTGTAGTGCATTAATTTTCGTTGGACGTACACTCTGCTATATGCTCTCTTCTTCTCTCTCTCTTCTTGTACTTTTTATTCATGGCTTTTGAGAGTAGATGCTTTTTCACTACGCGATGAATATATATCGATCGCGATGATATATTTTTGCTTTATTATTTTTGACACTCCTCTCGTGAGAGTTAAGTTGAAGCGATAAAAAAAAAGCTCTATCTCGAATAAAGTTTTAGCTTTACGGGGCAATTATACCTTTCCTTTGACTTGAAAATATTGTTATAACCGTAAAGAAAAATAAATGCTGTTTTAAAAATATCTCGTTATTTTCATTTAGCTAACAAAGTTTTTTCTTATCGGAATATTCCTAATTACAAAGTAGCATAGACTTTACTATACGAAAAAAACTTATAATTTTAATAAAATCCCCCAAAAAAATTAATTATTAATAATATCACTAAAATTATTAAATTTTCTTTTACAGTGACGGCAGTAAATACGATAGCAATGGTTCACAATCGCAGAACTCGACGCAAGAGCGTCGAAAGCTACTAAAACGTACGCGTAGCTTGGCAGTCATAACCGAGGACGAGGCAAACCGCATAGGATCTGCAGTTAGCATACCTGGCTGCGTCGAGGGATTGGGTACAAGGATTGACGTATCTTACGAGACAACTTCCTTACAGCACCGCAAACACCATCACCAACAGCAGCAGCAGCAGCTGCTACAGCAACAGCTTCATCATCACCACCACCAACTACAACAACAACAGCAACATCACCAACAGCTTATACCTCGAGCTAAGCTTATCGATCGCAATTCACTTAAGGATAGGTAGGCTCAACACACACACTATGACTCAACGCGTCTCTGAGCTCATTAGTTCTGGGAGTTTACTCTGACGCTAGTTTAAGCATTAGATAGTTAAAGTTCTGATCTACTCCAACTTTGTAACTTCAGAATGTGGCAAATAATTTCTAACACACATCGCAACTTTGAAATAATTTTTTTAAAAAACTTTATTCTTAATCTCTAAATTTCTTTTGAAAATTTAATTAACATTTCTAAAAATTTCGCAATTTCTTAAAAAAACTTTCTAACTTAATTATCTTCATTCCAGACTGTCTAAAAGCCAGCAACATCTGTCCGAGTGCTACAACGAGCGTTTCGGTGGCAACGAGCTTCCTGCACTACGAGCCTGTCAAAGCCGTTCAGTCTGCGGCCTGTACAACTCCTTGCCGCCACCCCTAGACTCGCTACCTGACCCATTGCCGTATACTCGTGCTGGTGGCGGTGGTGGATTCTACCGACCAGGAGCTTCGGCCACCTTACGACCCGACCGCATCAACATTCTCAAGTGGCCGGACTCACCACGTCGCTATCGCAGCTATCAAGATTTGAATACCGTAAGCGGCCTTGTTGACATCGTCGAGGACAATCGCGGTTGGCCTGGTGTCGACGAAGAGAACCGCAGTCTCGATTGTATTTATACCCAGGTGAGAAATGTTACTGACGTTTATGTTTTCGTAGATGAGAATAGAAGTTTGTATTTGCTACTGCAAATGATTGAGTTTGCTACAAATTCAATTTAAAAATGATTTATTTTTAGGTGAAGAGAAAACGAAAGGAACACCGTAGTCTTGATAGCATTTTGTTTGAAGATGACAGTGACGAGCTTGAGTATTTCGACGTGTTGAATCTTTTGCCGTTATCGAACGTGCGCTTGGAAATAGACGAGCCTGACAGTAATGCTATTCAGGAAATAAACGGCAAAAATCGCGATTGTAGATCAAACCCGACCATTATTTCCGTTTCAGCAAAAAGAAGAAACGGTATTGATAACGAGAAATGTTACAAGCAACATTTGACAACTCCTCGAATCACAGAGATAAAAGATGACTCTACTTTGATTGGTGGTGATGAAAATAAAGCGACAAATCATCAGAATTCCGAGACTTTGAAAAACTCTGCAGGTGATCGTGGCATAACGTCGTTCTCCGAGATAGCCAGAGACAAACATCATTACGATAAATCAACTCATTCATGTGCAAACAATCTTGACTTACTTAAAAAGAAAAAGAATAATCAGCAGACCAAAGAATTAGCCGAATCGTGCTCTAAAGAAAAGCACTCCTCGGAAAAAATAGTAAACAATAAACACGATCAGAAGGATTTACGTAATATACAGCAGGAGGAAAATCGTAATAATAAAGAGAAAACCAAGGTGGAAGAGACAGAAGATACAAAGTCAATTTGGATATCGGATAACGAAGAGGCAGAAGACATGTCACGAAGACCATTAGTTCTTCGAGTTGTCGATAGCGACATTACAAAGCATAAAGGTGGCGATAAATCAATAGTCAATCATACTAATAATAACAAAGATGTGTCACAGAAAGAAAATATTTGCGAGAACAAAAATATGAATTACAAAAATTCTAAAGTATCAAATAAACCTGATTTGATAAATGATCATGTACATCAAACAAAAAATAAAACGGAAAATAAGGTATCCGATAAGGAGAACAGATTAAGCGTTGAAAATGCAAAAAATTTCTTTGAAAAGAAAAAATCAGATAACGAACAGCTAACAAATGGCGACGGTGATGGTAAACTTGATAAAATTGTAAAAGAAACAGCACACATTATATCTAAGGGTTGTAATACTGTTAAAGGGAGCTTAGGATTTGAAGCAAGATCCGAAAGCTCTGATCTCGGTCTTGGTTCGGAAATAGGAAGTGACGTAAGAAGATTATCTGTTGATGAAAATACAAATGTTATCGTTTCCAAAATGAATGGTGAAAAACATGACGAGTGTGACGAACATTATAACGACATGAATAATAAGAATCAAAAGAATTACACAAATTTAACAAGATCTAGAAGCTGTATGGATTCTATCGAATGTCAAGATGAGGATGAGCCTGAATTTGATCATGTAAGATACAAGATTCTCAAGTCACACGTATTTAGTAAAAGTATGTTTAACAATGCCAAAAAGGATGGCACTTATGATGGACTAATGCAGTATTTGCGGGAATACTCATTTCAAGATTTATTAATGGATAACAATGTGGTGATCATTGAACCAGTTAGAGCAGAAATAGATCGCAAACCATCTTTTAACGATTCCAAATTAAAATCATCCTCAAGTTGTCGAATCCCGTTAAACTCCCTCGAAAAATCAAAAACAACGGATACAAGTAGTTCCGATGAAAAGATTGAAAAGAAAGGAAATCATTTCAAGAAGGCACCAAGACAGTCATCACTTCGCAAACACTTTTTCTATCAGCCAATCAGAGTAAATCGTGAAATGAACGATGACGAATTACCTGATCCAGACACTGTGCGTAACGTTAGAAGGATGTTTGAAGAGTCAATGAAGTCAAAATTGTCAAATGGTTCGGAATTCTCAAGAGACTGTAGCACAAGAAAGAGCGTCAGCATGAAGGACTTGAGATCGATTGAAAGTCGAACATTTGAGTGCAGCTCTGAAAAAGCAGTAGAAACTTCCAGGTACTTATAAATATTTTAATTATCAATTTAATGCTTATCATCAATCATAATTCATACAAAAAATCAATCCTCATACCTAACAATCATTATTCATCGCTTACTAAACGAATTTATTTTTAAACTTTTGATGTGGCAATCAGGTCGAGATGTTCCAGTCGGGCGAAGGACCTAACGAAGCTGTTTGAGAAT
The DNA here is from genome assembly GCA_030522805.1 of Leptomastidea abnormis. Lineage (NCBI taxonomy): Eukaryota > Metazoa > Arthropoda > Insecta > Hymenoptera > Encyrtidae > Leptomastidea > Leptomastidea abnormis. Next base: position 35,488 of record JAPYZE010000081.1, read on the forward strand.
CTGGAAAAGTCATCCTCTCCACCACCACCACCTACGAGTAATAGCAAGGACGAAGTTGATGGTCCTAGGACTGTAGAATCACGTGCACGTACAATTGCCCAGTCGTTTGAGGCCCGCAGTAACCAGTCCTCGCCAAGCAACTCAAACTCATCAAAAGTGCGACGCTACCAGCAGTTACAACGCCAACTACATAATTGGGACGCGGGTAGTGTAAGCTCAGGTGTATCCAGCGACTACCCAGATACAGATGCAGGAAGCGCACCTGCTTGCACCTCGTCAGAAGACGAGGAAGTATTCTGTTACGAGGATGACGAGGAGCGTTACCAAAGTCATTATGTACCTCCAGATGTGCTTAAGAAGATCCGCGAGTATGGCACATCGGTTACCTATTATGGCGGCAAAGTTGTTAACACCTGCAATGGGCCTCTTATCTGCCCAATGGTTCGTAAAACCACTAAGGGTTCCAACAAGTCGCTAGATTTTGTCAAATTTCGATTGGTCAAAAGTAACTCGTGTGACAGTAGGCTTGAGCTTACCGGACGAGTAATAAACAGCCGAGGCAAGTGCCAATTGTCCAAGACTCGAGACAAGAGCGTTGACCTTAGACAGTTTACAATAGATGAGACGCCGAGTATCGAGATAACTCCAATCGAACAGGAGGACGCTAATAATACCGGCAACAAGAAGACCGAAACCAAAGAAGAGAAACGAGAGCCTCCAGTCGTCATTGGACTAGAGCCGAAAAAGGAGGAGGATAAAATGTTCAAGGCGGATTTTAAACTCGGTAAACTTGAGGACTGCGCATCGATCAATAGGTTCACATCTAGCGCTTTATCAAGATGGCAAATAAATGAAAACGCTTGGAAACGAAACTCAGATTTTGGAAAAATGGAATTTGAAGAGTTTGAGGTGCTTGAGGACAGTCTTAATGGAGTTGATAATTAAAATGTTGATTATGACCAGTGTATTATTTTTAAGAAAAATGTCTCTAGTTATAATGATTTAATTTCTTGTATCAAACAATAAAATCACAAAAAAAAATTATAAGTTTTGTTGTTGTTTAAAATCAAATGGTCAATAAAAAGACATTAAAGTCACAGTATCATAAGCGTGCAATATAAGAGCTTTTATGTGATTCTCAAACAAATAATTAGAATCTGTTCTCTTTCTACGTCAGAAAGTTTGAAACAGATCAGATTTACAAATTATATACTTTATTTTTAGGTTAAGAGAAAAATAAAGTTATGATCAATTTGAAGTTGTAAATTTTTATCTATTTATGATAATATCTCGTATTGTATAATGTTATGTTGTTCAATAAAAGTTTAAAAAAAAAAATAAATATATTTAATTTCAATGACATACATCTTTGATCTGCAATAAAAAAATATCTAATTTCCATTATATCTTATAATTAATTCTCTCTTAGGTATATCATGGTCACACATAAGCTTATGAAAGAGTCATCCTCTTAGCTTAATTGGTGATTTATTCATGTTGTAAGTAAGCCTCCTAAGCTAATTTAAATGTACAATAAATCACTAAGCTCTTTGTAAGATTCTTGTGAAAAAATGTTGTTTTGTAAATTAATTAAAAATTCAAGTGATATTGCAAAAATTATTTCTAATAAATCCTTAAATTGTTACTCAAAAATAATAAAAAAAAAAGATTAGTTTTAAACTAAAAATAAAAAAGAAAATTTACATCAAGAACATTTTACCTGGAGTTGCTAACGTCGAGCTTTTTTCTTTAGCCTGTTTCTTCGATTCCTTCGCCTCTTTCGAGTCTTTATTTTTCGCGTCTTTCGATTCTTTACCGTCTTTAGAATCTCTTCCTTCCCTCGAGTCTCTTGCCTCTTTGTAGTGCTGCTGCTCTTTGGAAAGTACGGGATTCAAGCTCGAAGTAAATGTTCTTGTACCTGTCGAAAGGCTTTTTCGTGAAATGTTCCACCATCTTCTGCACCACGTTTCCTGAAAAAAATTCAGAAAAAGATACATTGGTTAATTTAACGGTTCTAAAGAACAATTTCTTTTTTAAATGAACATTGAAATTAATTTTTTTTTCTTAAAAGATAACTTTTATCTTATTGAATTGTTAAATTAAAAGAAACATAAACTGTTTGAAATTGCGCATACCTAATTGTAAGAAATAAAAACAAATTAAAGGAAAAATGGTACTTCATTCTCTTTGCAATTTACGATATACAAGCGCAATTGTAATATCTGTTACTCGGCTAGCATATTCTCTCTCTCTCTCTTGTTGAGAGACGGTATCTCATTATTTCCCCTTGGAGTTCGTAGTATACTGAGAGTATAGGTACATATATATACGATGTGGCACAAACCTACTGTGTGCAAGGATCGATCGTTAGCACGCAAACTCTCTCGCTCTCTCTCGCTCTCTGTCAGATGTTAAAGCGCGATAGCAGAGCTTTTTTTTTTCTTTAGACCTCGACAAAACGTTAAATTACACGACACCCAGGACAACGACCTCAAATTCACATTCGCGAAATGCTCAAGTTAAATGCACACATTTATCGTGAACTTTATGCAATAAGTTAGGAATCCTATGTTTTTGTTTTCGATTGTTCGTAGAATTTAATTTAGAGAAATTTACTATAACTAAAAAAAAAAATAAAAATAAATAAAAAGCTGATTAAGAATAAAAATAATGTAAATAAAAATTTTTTTATTTTTAAATTTACGTAAAAGCATAAATTAAGTCACTTATTTTTCTTTTCTTCAATTAAATATGAAAAATGTATTTTTAATTGCCCGATCGTAAAAGTTCATGAAGTCATTAAAGCTGCACACACACACAGCAAGTGTGCTGTAAACTAAAGTTTTTAATAAAGTAAGAAAAATTGAAGGTGTAGCAAAGAAAATTCTCCAAGAACTTCTTTCCTATTATTAATCCGTCAAAGTGTGTCATCGAAACTCTCTAGATACTTTACAAACCTCTAGAGTAAGTAGCAACTTTTAATAGATAAAACCGTATAAAGTTCATTATACTCATTTTTAGTAATGAAATATAAAAAGAAGAAAACTGAACTAATCAACAGAGCTACACATTTTATTATTAAAATGCTTTAACATACGAATATAAAAAAAAATCATTGTATTGTCAAAGAAAAATCGTATCTTTGACTAGACAATTGACTGCCAATAGCGAATATTTCTCCTTTCTTTAAAATTTTTTTTAGTAGCTACCGTGTCATATCGATCCTTAAATACGACTTTATACTAACGTAGAGAAAAAGAAAAAGACGATCTCTTGGAAAGTTAAAGCTCACTTGCAACGAATTAACCGCACTGCGGTGACTTTTACGCTACTTGTCATCCAGATCACATTGTATACATAAATTTTCTCTATGGATGCTTTGAATATATATCCTCTTTGCTTAAGATTTTATGAATTATCATTTGAAATAACTTGTACTCTGATCTTGGTTTTATCGATCTTGAGACGATATTGTATCTTTTGTGTAATTTATGTTTAAACTTAATAAAGTGATATGATGAGATGATAAATTTGTCAAATTTATGATGTTAGTATAGTTTCGAGGTTTGTGAAAATAAGTACAAAATGGATTAGAGATGATGAGTTACCGGAATTAGATATTTTATCTAGTAATCTTATCTAACTACAGCATATACTGTACTTAGCATAAAATATCGAGCTTTGAGAAAGAGAAGGCCTAGGCATTGTGCCAAAATGTGATACACAAATCGAATTACTTATAGTGACAAAAAACATTTTAGAATTCAAATCCTGATTTTTTTCTTTTAAATCCAAACTGTTATTTTTATATTGTTTTACTGTAAATGTATTAATAAAAACTAATTCTTAACAAGAAATAATTTTATAAAATTTGAGACTTTTATTATAAGGCAACCACCAGTTAAACAGCTAATAACATTTGATACTCTTCGTAAGAAATAATAAGTTAAAGTTAGTAGTATGACTTTAAAATTCTAATTTCTTGTGGTTTCAGTCAAAACAGAAAGTTGTCTTAGTACTTCTCTATTTTTGCAAGTTCATGATGAATCGACACAAGAGCTAAAACTAAACAATTTTGATAGAAGAATCTGCATATATTCAGATTGAATGTGATGTTCATCAATTTCTTCATTAATAATATTCAAAATTTAATTAAGTCAAACTTTTAAAAAAGTTATATAAACCTGAAAATATAAAATCACACGATGAAGTAAAGATCCTTCGTATATAAATTTAAAGAAACTTAAATATGTTTACAATTTGCTGGTAAGTAAGCTTCTTTTCTTCCAACGATCCATTAAACTAACTAATATTTCACCCCCTTGAATTACTCCGATAGAGCCACAAAGCGAGGAAGAGGCTAAAATGACAGTGAAAACAAGTTTGCAAGAAAGCACACGCAAAAAAGAGAGGGAGAAAAGCTCAAGAGCTAAGAGAAGTGGAGTATAGAAAAGGTGAGGTATAGGAAGAAGGGGGGAGTTTTACGCCACTGCAGAACCGAGCTTGCGCGTGTCACAACCTCTCGGCTTTATTACCCCCTTGGAAAAATCGAGCCCGACACTCAAGAGAGAGAGAAAAAGAGAGGGAGAGAGACCAACTACAGCTTGAAAAGCTTTAAAGCGTTCGCGGAATGTACCAGGGGCGGTGCTTTTGTCTGTCGACGACAAGACGGACTCTCTCCCCCTACAGCGAAGAGGTAAAATTGAGATAACTGAAGCGTATTATTTTCAATCGCAATTTTTGTGGAACAAAGCTTTTCATGAAAACTTTTCAAAAAACTAGCCTTTACGAATCGAGCGGAAATTATTGGATTAGAGATATTAAGCTTTTGGAAAAAAGGGATGAAGAGCTTGCGCTGACAGGGGTTAGGGATTAAAGGGGGATTTATTAAAGAACGGTTCGTTAGTTTTACAAGGGTTATAATTTATCAGGTTTTTAAGCTCAATATATAATTTTGTTTAATCTCTTAATAAATTATTGGAAAATAATAAAGAATTGAGCTTTGTTAGTAATTTATTACATTGAAAAAAAAAATAAAGTTAGTTATTGTTAAATTAAACTTATGATGTATAGTATTTATCTATATAATTATGAAGAGAAGAGAAGAAATATTATCTTTGCTTTATTTTCTGCTTCATTGCTCGGAAATAGCAAATCTTCCGGGGAAGTAATCACTTGGAAGTTGAAAAGCAATTGTGATGGAATAGCTTTAATATTAGATTACTTATTTTCTTTAAGAATTTCTGTTGCAAAGTTTAATTTTAATAATTAATAATTTAAACAGTGTATCAATATTTGATTTATATTTATCATTCATGCAAATTATTAAAATTTAAAATCATTAAACACACCTGCATAAGTATATGGAACATCAAAGATGTTTAAACCTTCATTGCATCATAAAGCAAAAACTACAAGGCAGTGTTATTCAACAAAACTTACTTTTTACGTGACAGAACCGTACGAATATTCGCGAATGGTATGTTGCTTGTTGGCTATGTACCAACATTCTAAAAGTCAAAATTCCATTGACTGACCAAGCCTCATGACTCTTCGTTATTTTCGTATTTGACTAGGAAACATCGTACGAAATGCGAAAACGATTTGCATCACGAATTTTAGGGTAAGCTTGAACGAGAGATGTGTATTTTAGAAATATTCGAGTTAATAAATTAAAGGCTTGTCTTTCGTTTAAATGTTTACTCATATTTTCAAAATTTAACTACAGACGAAATTTATTATTGCAGATATACAAATTTTATTACACTTCAATAATTTTCATAAAATTCAAAATGAAATGAAATGTTATATATTAAATATTTTATTTGAATAATACTTTCATACCATTTTTTGTAGTATCTATACTATTTTTTCATTATTCGTATTTTGAGAAGTTATCATTTAAAAAATCAAATAAAGGGAAATTCTAGTTCAATAAATTCAATAGCTTTGAAAAATCAGCTTAGTTTCACGTCATTGAATTTAACAATAACTAACTGAAAACTATGCGACTAAATAAAAACAAAATAAAAGATAGTATCAAACAACGTAACCCTACCGTAATTTTATTTTTTCGTATTTCACTGTCCAAGCACACCTCGCTTCAAATCACAAATTTTCATTTTCCAGCCAACTCTGTCCTGCCATTTCCAGCAACAACGATATAGCTCGATATAGTCTCGAAATTTCGTCGTGCCCTATTTTCACTCGAGGACCCTGATAAAATAGTCTTGGCCCCTATTTTCGATTCGACCAACGAGTGGCAGGAGGCTTTATTTACCTCGTCTGCTGGTATACGTGGACTAACTTTACGGCTTCGGTTTACAGATCGACGTGTAATTCAATTAGAACTATGGGATTCTCTATTGTGGATTGTAATAGTATATCTATCTCGTAAATCTGTAGTATAACATGAGCTTGTAGACTTTAGGGTATCGTATTGTTTTTTTAACAATGACTGATTATATTTCAGAAATTTTTGGGGTTTCATGTATGTGATAAAAGTTCATAGTAATCTCATAAAATTTAAAAAAAAAGTAATCTTGATATTTTATTTAACAACTATTAAAATTTACGTAAAAGCAAATAAAAATACCTAAAAATTTATTTTTAACGTGAAATTGAATACTCTTATTCGTAAATCCATTGAAAATAAAAAGATTCCCAAAAATTTTCCTTTGCTTAGCTTTGCGGTTTTCAAATTCTACTCGTGCATACACGTACGCCCAAGTACACCCACCAAACTTTGCAAACCTGCAGGTGTTTCACGTGTGGCTAAACGTACTAGACATTGATCGTAGCTTGGTAAATATAGTATGCAAAGTTTAGGGCTTATCTAACCACCGTAGCGGCTAATATTGCGTTAATTACTTTTTAATAAGATAGCTTTAAATTTGCGGCACTACATATAACGGTCGGCAGGTGTAATGCAGCTATTTATGATGTTACACCAAGAGAGAGTTATTAATTTCGATAAAGTGGGATAGCTTTAAATAAATTATAAAGGGACACGATAGATAGTATATTATCTTAAATTGTTTAAAAGCTCTTTAAATTTATAATAACCTTTAATTTATGTTTATTTAATAATATCAAGCTACTCTAGTTGATAAAATCAAGAGCTTTTGTTAATTAAAGCAAATGCACCGAATGATATGTAGGTTGTTAAGTGCATGTCAACTGTAACAGTATTTGCATCTGACATTAGACGACTGAATATTTCAATTTTCGAATTTACACGTACAAATGTAAAAGCACATGTTCGTGTGTAGCGCTTGACATTTTCCAGCGTAAACAAAATTTCGCGAGCTTGCAAGCACGAGCTTTGCAAACAGCGATACCACTCAAGTTTCTTGTATATTTAACTTAAATTTGCGATGTAGTACTGCTAAGCTTTTTGTTGACAATGTACATAACGAAAACAACAAATTATTCCTTTATTTTCAATTGAGCTTGCGATATTAAAATCTGCAAGCACAGCTGAGACAATTTACTACAAGATTTTGACTTTCCTATTGTCTTTCAATCGACAATCTTCATCCCAAAGACGTAGCAATTCTACCATCGGCAACCACAAACCTTATTCCTGCAGCAACGAGAAGAAAATTACTCTCGTGCAAGCTCTGTGTGCTTCGGTATGCAACTGCTAACGCGATCTACGCGTACATGCTCTGGAAAAACAAGTGAGTGAGCTGAGATGTGTTTTTGAATTTTTTACCGGCAAAGAATAAATGAGAAAAGGAAGTGTGAGGGGTTGAAAAGAGAAGTGCTAACTTGGAAATTTTAGGTATGTGCAGTATGCTTGATAATTAAATCTCAAGCGGCGAGTGCAACTTGAAACCGCACGAAAATTACGCCACTGGAATAATGTAATTGCCGGCGTTGTCTTAGGTGGGGAAGTGGAATAGGAAGCTTGCGGATTTCTATTTTTTTTGCTTATTACTTTAAGAATGTGTTTTTTATTTTTATTACTAGAACACGTGTCTTGAATGCCCTCAAAATTTTTCGTTAAAATTACTATCATGAAAATGTTATCACGTAGTACGAAATACATTTGTTAGGTGTACTGTTGATGTGTTTACGTATAATATTTTTAAAAAGATTAAAGTTAATTTTTTTGAGACAATATATTTCAATTAAAAATTAAATAGCTATGTCATAGTTTCTCAACTAGTTTGCAAAAAGATCTTTATATAATCTTCACTCAAAATCTGAGAGAACCGTATAATCAAAACTGATTTATGAGTAGGCCGAGAATAATTCAGAAGTTTTTTTTTCATGGAATATGCTAATGTATACAATTTAAGAAGCCTTGAAGTATTTTAAAACTTTTTTTTCTACTTTTTATTTGACATTTTCATTTGAGCTGTCGTAACCTGAAATACTCAAGATTACTATTTCAATTTCCTTTTTAGATTAAAGAATCTAATACGAAAACGCTGTCAGCATTGTCTTATTCAAGTTATTCTGTTACTATTCAGAAGATAATTTTAGTATTTTAATAAAGCTTTCAATGGTAGAAATTAAAGATGATAAAAAATTCAAAGTGTAATAAAAGTTTAATAGCGCGAATAAAAACAATAGGTAATTAAAATTTAAAAAAAACTTAATTGATATTTAAAAATTTTCAAGTTAGAAATAAAAATTAAAGAGTTGACAAGCTGAAATTACTTCGTTAATCTGGATTTATTAAAAGCATTAGTACGTTATCAAGTTGTTCTGGTCTATTACATCGTTCTTTTATCAGATCATCCATTTTTCTTTTTCCGCGAGATTATCTAGGCGTGAAATTACGTCGTAATCGTGAAAAATCTTCTGCGAGATTTTAATCGACATAAACGAATGCTACAGCTTTCTTTTTTCGACCAAGATAGCTATAAATTATAACAGCTTAAACTTGAAGCATCTCAAAAACTCTTATAAGAAACGTAAAAATTAGTGTTATTTCAGGTCAAAAAGTTAAACTTGTAAAATCAAGCAACGCCGATTTAAAATTACGTTTTCAATTGCCTCCGTAAGTAGAAAAGAGAGGGGGGGAGTAGAAGAGAGGCAGTCAGGTAATCTTTTACCAGAGTTCGGAGAACTAATTCAAATAGATTGGCAAAAGAAGTAAGAGAGGCAGAGAATTCGTAAAAGTCAAGAAGCAGCAGCTCTGAGTACGTGTGCTGAATAGAGATAAACTGATTCTTCTGACTTTATTGCTAAGGGTAACGAAAAGAATTTTGTGCGGTCCTGCAGAAGAATGTAATGCGTCTTAAAATTCGGTTAGAATTGTAAACACGAAAAAAAAAATAATTTAAAAATTTTAACTTTACAAGATTTGTACTGGTCTTGCTGAATAAAATATTTCCTAGTATTTTTTCATTTCAGAAAAGAGATTTTTTTAAAACCAAGTACTTTTTAAACAAGGAATTGTTAATATATTTTTGTGAATCCAAGAAAAAAATAGTCAAGGAACTTATACTACAAGGTGCATAAAAAAACTGTACTCTTCTTTTTACAATTTTCGTCACTTAAAGCACGAAGAACGTGAGTCTAAAGACAAGTTTCTCTAAAACCACTAGTCATCAAAAAAAAAAACTTTTGCCTAGAAAAAACTTACAGGTGTATATAAAAAAAAGCTTCAAAACTCCTTAGTCCCTAAGCTCTTTATTTTTTATGGCTATAGACATTAAGAGCTGTCGGCATTTATTTATCCTCCCAATTTTTCTTTTCTTTTTTGAAAAAAATTGTACAAAACGAAAAAAAGGCTGTATAGCTGAATGAACAAAATGTAAAGCCCAGCCTTCACGAGTTTCTTGAATATTTCATACACTACATCTTCTCATCTCCGTCGCAAGAGTCAAAGGTGAGTCTTGCATACGAGTAAAAGAATATACAGGTGCTATGCTTTTACTAAAGTAGAAAGGAAAAATGATACTATACCTTAGTATGAAATTTCGTTTGTGAAATACTGTATTATTTGAAAATGTTACACGTATTTCAACTTTTTGCAAAAACTAAATTAATATTAGTTTTATTTGGGGTAATTTTGATAATGAATTGTTATCATTAGCGTGGACGATGGCAATTATTACAAAATGTAGTAGTAATGACGAAAAGTTTGGATAAGAAATGCTAGAATACGTGTTTTCTGGAATCTGGTAAATCTACTGTTATAGAAAAGAAAGTGACATTAATTTTTTATTTTATATGATTTATTAGAAAAATAAATGTCAAAGAAAAAGAAGAAGACGAATAAATTACAACTTTGTATTGACTTATCATTAACCTCAAGCTTATATTATAAAAGTAATAAACCAAGAGAATCTTTAACAATTTAAATAACCAATTAAAGTTTGAATTTAAAATTTATTTGTAAAGCAAACTATTTCTTATTGGAATATCGAATTGCTAGTGAGATGAATTTTAGCTCTTTGTTTATGAAACACTTATCTCGATAAATGTACTATTATTTCAAACAATTATTGTAATATGAAGTATAATGAAGCGTTTATACATATTCTAGTAGGATAAACCAAATAATATACATCATTTGACATCGAAAATTATTTACTCACAAATGAGTTTGTTGCCACATTGAATATTTATAGTTACATAATTAATCACCATTACATTAATGATCCTTTTTTTTTCTTCATAAAATTAATTATTTTAAAAATCTCATAGTTTCAAACTTTACCACTTATCAATTAAAATAAAAACCATCTTCAAAACATGAAATATAAAAACTTTTCCAATTCCACTTTAAAACATCTACCTCCGAAACGAAAACAACTCAGATTTCAATAAAAACGGAATTATGACCACTTCGGAATAAAAACGATACGAATACTTCCTTCGCTTCCAAAACCGCACGACTTGACTATCATTCAGATCTCCGAGGCCAAGGACTCCGACCGCTGCTAGTACTACTACAACGAAAGCTCTCCGCTCTTTTGAAGCGAGATAGATGAAGGATCGAGGGCAGTAGGTCAGCATATATCTAACCCGGAAAATTAGCAGCGATCTTCACATCTTCCTTTTTCGCAACACAGCCACATTCTTAGTAAGTATCCTGGTTTTGGTTGTAACCACCGGCGCCACCGCGAAACTCGAGTAAGTAGAACGAGTCAGCGGTAGGGTCAGACATGGCTTGGATATATATAAGGGTGTGACGGTGGGTGAAAGAGATATAGGTACCCGAGGGTATAATTGAGGAATTTATGGACGAAGAGCTGTTGTTAGCTGAAGGGGAAAGGGAGAGAAGCTTCACGGTGTTACGAGGTAAAATACCCTATGGTTATACAAAAACGGTTTTGTAAGGGTGGTTATGTATAGATTGTTGGAAATCGATAGTGGTTGAACTGTTTTGAGAGTAAACAGGTGTGTATAGGAGATTAGGTATAAGGAAGAGGGAGAAGGGAAAATATAATATTGGGAAGTGAGAAAAGATGTTTTGTGATTGGGTATGAATGTAATGGGCGAGGAGGGTAGTTGTTGAAATTGTGTGTGTTACGTATACAGTTTGAGAGTTATTGAAAAAGTAGTAGTATATACTTTGTGTGTGAAATATATACTTTTAATGTTATTGGCTTTTAGAAAAGATTCCGATAACTTACTTTAATAAGCTAAGGCGTCTAAAGAAAATAAATAAATTTTTATTTATTAAAGTAGATGACTTTCGATAAAAAATCACAAAAAGATTTATTCAAATATACGAATCACAAAGCTTTTTTCCTTTTTGACATGTAACAAACGGAAGCAAAAGCCATCAATTTTACGCTTACACCCGGAAAAATCACATTGTACTGCTTGACCAAAAGCTCTTTATACTTTTCAAAAAAAAAAAAAAAAAAGAAGAAGAAGAAAAACCAAAAGAAATAAGCTAAAGAAAGTCACAAAGACTCGCAAGTACATCCAACCGACTAACAAAAGCCGCTCAAAGTTAAAGCTCTAGGGAAAATCGAACAGCCACATAGTGTGTCGACTAGCGCTGGACATAGATATATAAGATATAGAAAAGAAGAAAATATAAAACTTCACGATTCTTCAGACAACCAAGTCTTCTATTTCCGTTTTTTTTTTGTATTATTTTTAAGCTTTTAGAAAGAGATAGGAAAAAAGTACAAGCTTAGAAACAGAGAGTCACATAGTAGTGTCTCTCTCTCTCTCTCTCTCCCTCCGCGCGCAAGCACAGAGTCGGCCAACTGCGCGTGTACGGATCGATGACGCCTTCGGTACTGCAGCTTCCGCAGTATATATGTATGCGACCCCTATATGACTCGTATCCGCGTGTATGTGAGCATATAGAGAACGTGTACGACCTGGAGAGCTCGGTCGCAGGATAACTGAGTAAACATCGGCCCTTTAGCTTCTACCACTACTGCTCACTTTCTCTCTCTCTCTCTCTCTCTCTCTCTCTCTCTCTCTCTCTCTCTCTCTTTCTCGTCCTACGGCTTTTGCGGTTGGTGCTTGCATTTTACTACTACCCGTGACCTCGACTCTTAGTCTCTTTACCTCTTGTGCGGCTTTATAACGTTGGTTCAGATGTACGTTTTTTGGGAAAAAGGAGGAGAGGAGAGATCGCGTGAGAGTCATGGCTGTTTTGAAGATATGAGAGAGAGAGTCGCGTAGTGCAAGCTCTGGATATATATGCTACGATGTTTACTGTAATTTATGCTAAATCCTGTAAATTTACTTTATTGGAATGGGAATGGTCTCATTTAGCTTGCAATTGACTATTGTAATGTGAATTGTAATGTGTTGTTCATGAATAGATAACGATTATTGAGATTTGAATTTTAAAAAAATTTTAAATTTAGTAGAAATAAAAAAAAATGATTTATTGCATGTAGATAATGATTATGATTTTTATGAAAGAAAAATTATTGCTGGTGTAAAAACTGAGTTAAGATTAATATAATGGATTCATCCCTAGAATAAAAGAAAGAATAGGTGTGATAAAACAAATGATTGTCACTGTAAGGTGTTTGTAGCAGGCAATAAAATCGTAATCTAATAACTTTTATCAAGACAGTGTAGTATAACTTTTATCTCAAAGATCTTCTAGACAACTAAACGAGTCTTAGAATTTACGAGCTGTGGTTCAATCTGATATTTTTTCGTATGTGGTTATAAGTTGGAACACATATGTATGAAATGATATGTTCTAAATAAATAAAAATTACTTATTTTAATTAAATTGTACTATTCGTTACTAAATTAAGCTAATTTTAATTTACATAAAATGTTTGAACCTCATGTTTCACGTAATTTATTTCAGTACTTTTCAACTTTCCACCGAGTTTTTATTAAATTTTTCATTTTCTTTTTACAGTTTACAGTCACTGTACTTAATTTATTTAAAAAAAAAGTAAAATTAAAAATAAAAAACTTAAATAACGTGATAAATGTGACTTTTATAAATTTAATAAAAGTTATTTATAAAAACATAGATATTGATTTATAAAAAAAGAGTATTTAAATTCATATCAACGACATCTAAAAGTGTATTTTGTTAATCTCTTGGAAAAAATATTCTCTTAGATACAGATAAAACTATTCTCGGTTTGCCAGAGGCAATCCCGAAGTCTTTTCCGTTTTTCCAGTTTAGTTAGGAGGTACATTGTCACAGATACTGGGAAAGCTGCCGTGTAATGAATATACCCTTGTATATACCTTTTTCTTACGTCTTACACAATCTCTCGTAACAGGATTATTTACATTGTCTAAGTGTACACTTATTTTAAATGAAAATTCACTGACAAATTGCAGCGTTTAGAATTTGACCTGTTTTTTGAGTTTAGCATCATAAATAGTGATTAAAGTTTTCTTTTCTTTTCTTTTTAAATTTGTAAGAGACAGTATATTTCTAACAAAAAATATAAAAATTATAAAAAGTTTTTTTTAATATAAATTTCTTAAGATAAAAATAAAATTTCTAATTAAAATTATTTATATTCGTTATATTCATTTATCTTGTAATTTTCAAATAGCTAAATCCATCCATAAATTGAATTTTCATTCAAAAATAATCTCAACAATCTCTCATTTCAATTAAAATAACAAACCTAGCATGATGATGCTGATGCTGCATCATCAGCATCAGCAAAAATTGCATCCACCCTGCTCATTTACAATTTCGCATAATGCATTCAGCCAGATTCTCTCATCTAAACCCAGTATCTAACTCCTCGGCCATACAACGAGGCAGCAGCACCTTTAAAAAGTGAGAGAGAAAGAGACCCGCCCTCAAGCTTTCTCACGCTGAGATTAAGCTCAAGGTAATAGCTCATTCTAACTAACTGACTGCTACTGCTACTGTCGCTACGCAGAGATCCTTAAAATTAGCTTCTAAAGCTTCTATATACTACACTTTCCGAGATACACTAGTATAAGATACAGTTGCCTTGGATACCCCAAGAATTAATAAGGGTTTATCCCGAGCTTGCGCTACTGCCGTCACTCGATATTTAATTAGCGAGCTTCGACTTCGAACTACCTAAGCTATATAATACACAAGGTGATGTCAAGCGGAACATTCTGAGCTTGAGCTTTATGAGAGATTCATGTCTGTGGTATGCTTGATTCTCAAGGGAGTGGATATTGTCGCGTACAGAGAAATTTTCGAGGGACTGGGATTTCTGGCTCTTTGATTGTGATATACTGTATCTTGAGACTCTATTTCTCTTTGTTGTTTTGGAGTATTAAGAGTAAGCTTTGTTCATGTGAAAAGTTAATTAAATAAATATACTTGAACACGTGAAGTTTTGAGCTTTTTTTAAGAGCTTTACGAGCATACTTTAAACATAGTGTGAAAGCTGTATGTAAAACGTGTGTGTACGTTTGAGTACTTGGTTAATTTTTACAAAGTCTCAAGATCCTTGTCAAAAAGCCTCTTAGACTATGTCAGTGACTTTGTGTTCTATTTTCATAGTAGCAATGACCTACAATAATAAAAAAATGTTTTGAAAAAAACGACACGTGACGAGATGCGATACAAAAAAGCTTTGAAATAAAAACAGTGAAATTTTTAAGCTTTGTTAAATATTTAAATGTAGTGCAAACTTTTTTTTCAATTTCAAATAGTAACTTATAAAAAATAGAATATGCACTGTAGAATTTATTGTACGTTGTACTAAACTTAAATTTTCTTCGCAAGCTCTAAAAATTGAAATAAAACTAATACCTTCCAAAACTTTATCAAAAGTATCATCCTCCTACAAGCTAAGAAGGAAGTTTACAAATATCAATGTCAGTATTCCATCAATTTTCATAAGCCTTTAAAGGTATTGCAAAACTTAAAATTACATCTCAAGTATCGCTTACCTTCTATGAACGAAAAATACAAAAAACAAATTTAAAAATCTTACTACTTCCACTTTCAAACTATACCAATTCCAATAATGCGAACAATCCAAGTTTCGACAAGACTCAATGATGACATCCACATATAGCAGAGACAAGCATCCGCGAAAAAAAGTTTTAGCCAACAGGTTGACACAAGAGAGAGAAGTATAAATGCAAGTGCCTACTTGTTTTGACACAGTTGGAAGCTTTTGAGAGAAATGGTAAGGGGGAGAGAAACTTGGGTTTGAAACTTTTGGAACACCGCAAGCTTTGACGTGGTGTGTATCTTTGTTTGAGACATATAATATAAGCAAGACAGTAGTGGGCTTCTTGAGAGATGAGGGAAATATTAGCGAATATCAAACTGGCTTGAGAGAATATGTCTTTCTACTTCAGTACTACTAATATTTGATTATTCAAGAGTTTTGGTTGCGCCTGTTTCTGTTGTTTATATTAGTTGTGCAAATAGATAATTTTTTTAAATAAAGTTTAATGTTTAATTTTAAGATGTATAATGTGGTTGGCATAAAACTTTTGGTGGATTGAAAAAAAAACTGATTTAAAAAAGTATTCGCAAAATAGATTAAATTAAAAAAGTTCTCAAAGAATATACCTACAACGCAGTTTTATCATAATTTAAAAAGATTTTTTTTTTTACTTTTTTACTTACAAATGATTAAATATAATAATTAACCATCAGAAATGCAATCTCAACTAAAAAAAAGAAAAAATGTAAAAAATCGAAAATCTTAGAAAGGTGATCCTAAGTATAAATCATATTCATACATAATTTAAACTCACCAGCCAAGTCAAAAGAAAAGGAAACGGCAAACTATCTAACACCCGTATAAGTCGATCCATAAATCGAGAATGCGGCAAGTAAGTGCCAGGAGGCGAACAAGGTAAAACCAAAAAGAGGAAGAAGAACAAATAAAGGAAGAAGAATAAGAAGAAGAAGCAAACGAATTATGAGAAGTTATAACAGCCTGAAGGAGAAAGCTCTGTCTAGTACAGGTACACACCGTCCCTATGCGGCTTATTCACGGCAGCAAGGGAGAATAAAGGCTTGGATGGAACACAAGTGGGTGTGCAGTAACAGCGACGAGCCTGCACTTGCAGCAGTAGAAATATGTAGTATAGCTCCTGAGGCAAAGATCGATAAGCCACACCCGATATCACAGGCATTACACCACACCACACCACATACACACGTGTGGTATCGCTTTATTTATTAGTCGTTCCCACATGACTCTTGCTTTCTCTCTCTCTTTCTCTTTAACCTAGCTCTGCATCTATATGCTTGTATCGAGTGTCGCATATAACGTTAGCAACGTCCAGTTTTTCTCTGTGAGAAATTGAAGCAATTACTGGTTAGCTTTGGTTTTTTGAGGAAAAAGAGAGAAAAATTGGTGTTGAGAAATTTACTAGATCGGTCTATATGTTTCAAGAGTTGGGCGTGAATTGATGTCGCTTGAGGTTGACGCTAAATCAGAGTTTATATGTTAGCGTTGACAATTGTAACGACCAAGGGATTGAAATAAGTTTTTCAATTTTTTTTCTTTTTTTTTTAAGAAAATAAAGTTTTTATCATAATTTATATGCTTTGCTTTTTCTTTTTGCAAAAATTGAGGTCAAAAGATTTTTTTTTTTTCATGTATCAAAAGAAGACTTGAAAAGAACGTAATCAGTGTGCAACTGTCGAACATCGCTACTCGCAAGCTCGATCAATTAATCCGTACGAGACGTACTAACAGACGTTCAAACTGATATGGTAATAGCTATTGTTACCCATCGATCATCCATCCCTTCCCTCCTTTGCTATGTATATATAGTGAGGCTATCATAGAGTCACGAAGGGTTGTATAACGTTTCCGCAGCGAAAGGTGCATCCGGGCGTGTCACGACAAAGCTGTCGATCGCAAGTAAATGCTGTCTGTCTGTGTTCTCCTACTGCTACAGTTTTCGCTCGTACAAGCGCGAATATCGGGTAGCCTACAAACAGGAGCGCAATCAAGTACTCCTTTTGGATGAGTACGTTTAGGAAAGAGAGAGTGTGTTTTGATCGTTTGAAGTGGTTTGGTTGTGGATTAGGAGGATGAGAAGGGAGAGAGAGAGGCTGTAAATCAAGCTGGATAAAGGAGGTGTCTTCGGTAGTCTTGACTTACTATATATATGCAGCTTGTAAGCTGAGTTGTTGACAAACTTGGGTGTGGGGTGAATGTGATGAATTAATGAGATTATTTGTGAGGTAAGTTGAATGGGTGTTATTATTTGAATTTAGTTTGAATAATCGGATAATTATTTGGGTAAAGTTTGTTTTGAGAAATTCGTAAGTGAAGGGTTGGTAATTTTGAGTGATTGAAAAATTTTAAAGAAAATTTATAAATATGAACATTTTTCGTACAATTTTTAATATATAATAAATCGATGAAATTTTTAAATCTTATAAAAGTAGTAAATCACAGATAATAATGATTTTCAATTTTTTTTAAAATAAGTTTTCTTGGCACGAGAAAATTCGTAAAAATATATCAGCTCAATAATATTGAAAATGAAATTTCTTTTTATTTTAAAAAGAATTTCTTGTACTAAAATAACAAGGATTATTAAAATAATAAAACGAAAAAAAAAATGTAAATTCAATACATTTTTTTTTTTTTTTAATGGTAGATATTTGGTACGAGTAATCCTTTTCAAATTTACACATCCTTAACTACATCAGCAAAAAAAAAAAAAGAAAAAAATTGGCATAGTCACGTTTTGTCGACCTCAAAAAAAAAATCCCACAACCAACATATATTTGTATAAATACAGAGCTCTCATGGCGCTTGAACCAAACAAAAAAAAAAAGAAAAATAAATTGGACCAGAACAAAAAATCGATAAGCTACCAACTCGAACAACCTCATTTACCGCTAATTTTGCAAAACGTCCTTTTCATCATTATCCACAAAACATAACATCCGAATTTTTTTTCGGTATTTGAAAAATAGAAGCTAAGCTTGAAGAAATGCACGATTACATCCGTACCCGTGCATCCAATGGAAGAAACAAAAAAAAAAAGAAGAAGAAACAAGAAAAAGCCAAGCGTTTTTTCCGTCCTGAAAACGACGTCATTCTTTTCCCTTTTTTCCTACATCACGTCGTCAAGCCATTATTGTCTAGCAACTCGCAAGCCCAAACCACAAAGGGCAAAAAAAAAAATAGCCGGAACTACTCGTCGGCATTTTTTCCTCATTTTATTTTTCTTTTTCTTTTTCGCAACGCCTATAAATACCAGCACCAGTGCCTGACCTGCAATTCTATCTCCCTTTTACTTTTACTCTCTGAGAAGAAGCTTCTGTACTTGGGTCGAGCTATTAAGACTGACGGTAATTATATCCAGTTTGCCGAGTGAGAGAGAGGGAGAGAAACAACGACTGAAGCGCGACGGCCCATGTTTTATCTAATATCTCGGGTGGGTCTTTAAATAAACTAGGTCTTGAGAATTATGATTATTGTGCTGCTGAGATGCAAGGCTTGAGTAAGCAAGATTAATTTGAGGATGCGCTCTTTTTTTTTCAAGCTTTTTGGGTTATATTTTGTAGAAATGTGGATTTAATGATGTCTGGATCAGCAATTTCTTAGTGTTGGGTGTATGATTGGATTTATTTTTTTATTTCAGGATTTGTAAGAGTTGATTGTGTATAGTTGGTTTTATTTTGTTAAAAGTAAATGAACGTCAAGTTTAAAATAAATGAAAATGTGGGGGATAACACTTTAATTATTATTTGAATAATTAAAACGTGGAAATGGCGTTAAAAATATTTTTCCAGGTTTTTTTTTTTTTGTTAAAGATATAAATTTAAAATAGGACATTAGCACTGTATAACGTATCCGACGAGTAACAATGAGAAAACTCTCTCACGTCAAACTTCCTAAAATTATTTCAAGCTCCTGACAGCTTGAACAAAAATAAAAAGCAAGTAAAATTTTCTCTATAACCAACATTTCTAATTGTAAAACGTCCTACATTTACTCCTAAATTTCCTCTATTTTTCATTCCGCTAAATTAAAAAAAAAGTTTATCCACTTCTAAACTTTTCAGTCGCGTGCAGTGTAAAAAAAAAATGACAGCGATATCGGAAGTGCATTAGGTCAAGGCTGGTCGTAACGCGCTTCACATACTTTTTCATCATATCATGTTGAAGATAGGAAAGGGTAGTTGGTGAAAGGGTGAGGTGAAAAATGCTTTTCGAATTCCCTGAACAATTAATCCAAGGGTCTCATCTCCAAGAGAGAAGTTTTAATTTCCCTAGCGCGTGACTTATCGCTTGCTACCACTTCTACGAGCTTTTTTGAGCTTTCGCATCCTTTTTTTTCTTCTTTACTTTTTCCAGTTCAATACCACTCGATAGTACACTTGGGCTATTTTCTCTAGCATCATACTTCACTGTTCGTCTTTTATATAACTTCCTTTTTTTTTTTACGAGCAATGCATCAAGTTTGACGACTAGTGGAAAATTTTTTTGACGCGCCCTTGTTGTTTGACTTTGTCTTCTTGCAAGTTCAGAAAAAAAGCTTAACTATACCTTGTGAATGATTGAAAAACTGCTCAAGATTACGTTCTTTTTATTTTCAAGTTTATGCTTAATCAAACTGTCTCCATAAATTTATCCTTAACATTTTCTATTTTATTATTACACCAAACAATTCTACTTCAACCTTTAAAACAATACTCATCCACGCAGATCATCTTTAAATTTTACACACATCCATAAAAATTTAACGCTTTAACGCAAGCTTACTCACAATTCAATCCCTAAATACCAATAAGACGTCAATACAGCCCATAACAAGGTAACAACCAACCATTTCATCGGATACAAGCTCGTTGAATATAGCGAAGGCTTTAAAACATAGTGAAATTTACGGGCCAAGCGGCATTTACCGGGAGAATTAATTAATCGTACCGACGTATACATACACGTACGTGTGCATCTCCTGTGTGTTGTGCATCGAAATCCGGCCTCGTTCACGGCCGACCGCTTTACGCATCTCTCTCACACACACACATAAAAGCTCGAGACGAGAAAGTGCGTTGCTTTTGTGTGTGTGAAAATGTATGTGGGTTTGTGGAGGTATCTTTGATGACGGCATCGCTTAATATGGAAAGGCTTGGCTCTTTTTCAGAATCATGTTGGCTGTTGTACACGTTAGCTTAGCCTGATTGTCTTGGTTTACTTTTTTTCTTTTTTTATAGACGTTTCAAATGCATTTCGATTCTGGGTATTTGACAGAATTGAAATTGAATTAATTAAGCTAATTATTTATGAACAGTATAGCTTCATGTAATAATTACATCAGCAAGAATTAAGCATCTTCAATGAACTTGCTATAATAAAAAAAAAAAAGATAATAATTGTTACATTAACATCATCATCATCATAACATGCATCAATCAAATTCTAAGATTAACAACCTATATGACAGAACAATCGGAAGTAGCCAAGTCTCATTAGGTCAACTAGAATTCTATATCACTCTCTTTTTCATGTCTCATTGTCATGCGGTGCTCGACTTTTCGCGCCAGACACCACATACATACACACTCACACACTTACACACGTAAATATCGAACGCTTCCGCGACTATACTATACTCGACTAACCGGCGCCTGAGGGTAACAAACGCCTTTTCTTTTGCAATGCAAAAAGGGAAAAATCGATGCTCTACGGGTAAGAGCTGTGTTATATACACCAAGCATGACGCGAGACGATCGATTCAATGTGCAGTAAGTGGTCAGCTGCTGCTGCTGCTCTCTGTATAGTTATATAGACTGGTGTCTTTTTTCTTCTTCTTTTTTTTTATTGTGTCTGGTTCAAGAATGCCATCCTCTGATCGACCGGTGCTATAATAGCCACGATCAGAAAGAGAAAGATTACGTCATCGAAATGGAGATCCGGTCTCTCTTCGGACGAGAACGATTGGATTATTTTTACCGGTGGATAGTGTGTGGGCGTTTACCTGTAGCTTTCAAATATGTATACGCGAGCCGGTGATTTTGGACGATACTTTCTTGGCACAGGTTGGATGTTATGACCTTCGTGTTCGATTTTTGCAGATCAAAAAGGTCTGGGTTGGAAAGTGGGAGAAAATAAATTGTAGGTATGGTTTGTGAAGTGAAAGACTATGGATGAAAAGAAGATGGTAGGATCTTGTTGCTTAATGATGTAAGAGAAATGCCAGACGAATTGATCTTTGGCCTTGAATTTTTATATTGGTGTATAGGCATTAATAAATTTTTTCTTATTGTGTTTGAAAAAAAATTGTTGTTTTGATTGCTTGAGGTGTTGGATCTGAGTTATGTGTATTTGAATATTGATAAATGAGATATTGGTATTAATAGATTTGACTAATTAAATCAAATGAATAAATGAATAATAAAAATATTTACAAAGTGTGTAACTTGATATATTTTATTTTTTATTTCTCAGTCAGTATACTTTTATCTTGATATTCGATAAAAGAAGTAGACTCTTTGAAAATGGAAGTACTAGCTCTTTAGATTCTTCTTTTTTTAGTAATCAAACGGAAAATAATCGTTTCACCAAGTGATTGGAATTTTCAATGACGCTGACTCACAGAATAAGTCTTGCTAGCGTGACTAAGAAAGTGAGAATCTTCAAGTAAAGGTAAAAAAAAAGAAGAAGAGGAGAAGAGATTCATTTGCACTTTTGTAATCTGCACTCGACTGATATATATACACAGAAGACATACGATTTTAATGACTGAATGTTACTTTTTTTTGTTTTAGTTTATATATTGCAATGTTTGCTGTATAAATCGATTATTTTAAATGACTTATATCAATAAAGATCAATTACAATGATAGAAATAAAAGAACTGTAATTTATTTGGGTCGCAAAAATTTAATTTGTCCACGTTACAGAAAATTTCATTATTTTAATGCAAGTTGTAAAATTTATTTCCTGTAATTTATTGATTGATACGGTAACATGTAATTGAACATTTTTTTTAAATAAATTGTTAATCATTATAAAACTTAATGTAAAAGAATTAATTTTTTAAGAATTAAATTTTTGCAGTCAAAGTCTGCAGACATATCATTAAAAAATAAAGAGAAAATAACAATTGTCAGTAAAAAGAAAATACGAATAGAGTATAGAAAATAAGTTTTACAATATTCTTGTATTGTATCAATTTTTTTTTCTATTTTATAGTCTCCAATGTATATATAACAGTAATAGTAGATGTGACAAAAGATAGACGTGCGATATTGTCGATACTCTCGGTCATAGACGTTCTCTTATCAGTTGTCAAATGACTGACAAGATAATATTTCTTTCAAACGTTCAAGTCTATCGTAAACATTAATATAGATTGTAGTTAATAATAGTCTAACTTTTCATTTGTATTAATATTTTTATAAACACTAATGTGTTTTGCTAATTTTTATAAGCAATTATTATCTGTGTGATTTTAACGAAGCTAATTTTTACAAAAATTAATATAGAAAAGCTTGGAAAATGTAACAGTACTGTTTTAACTTCATAAAATATTTTTATTTTATTGATATTTGTTTAAATATTTAAAGCTTTCTATCATGAAAATTAATTTTGTATTTTTGTTTTATTAAATTTTGATAAAATTATTGACATCTGCAAATGAAAAATAAAAGTAAAGAAACAATAAAATTGTATATAGTTTGAAATTTTAACATTTCACTTTTCACGTTCAGATTTATATTTACATTTCTCATAAGAAGAACACATCAAAAATACAAGAAGAAAATAGAAAATTTTATGTCAAAATATATTCAACTTATTGTAGAAGATAAATGAAAATTCATTTTTTTACGTGCACACACAATAAAAAATTTCAAATAATGTAAAGTACTTATTTTTTAAAATCACATAGGATTCCATATAATGTACAAAGTAATATCTTTTAACAAAGAACAGTTACTTTGTGAATAGAAAAGAAAATAGAGTATTAAAACCTCAATAGCTCTCATGAATGTATATACTCTTTTCATGAAATACAATTTTTATGAATATCAATTTTAAGGTATATTTTCGTTTACACGAAACAGCAATGCATATAAAAAAAGACAAGAAAATCCACACATCCTAAAAACGAATTTTGAAAACCAAAATGTATTTTATTTTCCAATAGAAAATCACAACGAAAAGTACTTAACCGATAAATTGCCCTTTAAGTTTGACGTCAATACGTCCACACTTAATCAAGATCCATAGTATGATTTATAGGAAGATAAAAAATCTGGCATGGTCATCTCTAAAATGGAATTTTTAAAAGCATTTAATGTTTAAGAGCTTTTCGTTCTCTTCGTTTTTACGTTTGTCGCAATTCGATAACTCACCCACTGAAAGCTTTGAAATTTCCATTAAATGATTTTGGTTAAAAAGTCGTTAACGTTTGAATGAATAATTAAAATATAACATATTTCTATTTTTACTCCGAAATATTTTAATATTGGCTTCAATCACTCGAATGCTGTGATTATTTTTTTTTTTTTTTGTAAATGAAATATTAAAGTTTTTATGTGCAAAATAACGAAAACGAATGATTCTATAAATTTTTTTGTAAATCAGGTCAGTTGTACGTACAGGCAACTTTTCTAAGAATTTGCAATAAATCAACAGAAAATTTTCAGGGCAAAGCTTTCGAGACCTGTTTACGATTTTAACAAGTCCATCGCCAACTCAACTGACCTTGATCTCCAATGGAATTTTTGATCATATATAAAACAACAAATTTCTTTTTCAAAGTTTCTGTACTAAGCTTTCAAAGTTTATTAAAAACTAAAAAGAATGCTAAATTATGTGATGATAGTTTAGCATAAATACTATAATTATAATTATCAAATAAACATATAGCAATTAAGAATAATCTGTATTGTTAACTTGTCTAATTATTTAATTATTAAATGGAATGTTGAGTTGATAAAATTCTATGAATTAGCTAGATATTACATAAGATAAACACAATCATCACATTATATAGAGCAAATGTAATAACGTAATAAACATTACGTTATCTTTGATAATATTAAGCCGTACGTAAAAGCTATATGTGTTAACATCACTGATATCAGGCACATGATAAAAGAGAAAAATATTTTGTTATTACTCTGTCTCTCATTTATATTACGCAGATTATTTTTTAATACTTTCAAACGAACTTCATAACACTTAATCAATATTTAATTTAAAAAAATGTCATTTATAAAATAAATAAAAACGATAAATAAATCACATAAAAATAAACAGCTCGATTTACGAAAAAACTCAATTTTAAAAAATTTTCATTTTTATTCAATATTAATACAGTATCGCGTAAAAGCTCGTTGAAAAAGAATAAAAAAGATAAACACGAAAAAAACAAAACAGCAGTTTTCGCGCAACAAAGTAGCACACATACGTGTGCACGTGTTCTCGAATGCAGGTGCATAACAGATCTGAACTGACACATCAATTATCCCAGGCTTCTGAACGTATACAACAACAGAAGCAGCAACAGCAGCAGCGTGAAGCTTCCAATTTTCCTTTATACCTGGGATGTATGGTTTGTATCGCGAGATTTGAGTTTATACGTATGTACCTACATAACGAGTCGATTTGTTGAATTGGAAAATATGCAAGAATAATTTTCAGGTTTTATGGGTAGGTCTGTTTATACGTGGATTTTGTTTGATTTTGAATTTTCGATGATAAGTTGGTATTATGCAGAGCGATATAGTGTGATAAATAGAATCAACTTTTTCTTAATCGTTTTACAGATAGCGATTAAAATTTTGTTGCTTTCTTTAACGTATCATAAAATCCAGTTATTTATTAACGACAAAATGATTTTCCTATTAATTTACATGGAGATCATATTTGAATTTTCAAACGTATTCTCAAAAAATTTTGCCTGCCTATAGTCTGGTAAGCTACTTTCAAAATTATATTCAAGACACGCACTTGAAAACAGGCTATTCTGGTGGAAGCTTCCTTTTTATTTTATATTCGCACGTGCAGAAAAAAAAATTCCTAATCCCATCGTAGTAGGTTCGACACGTGTGGAGAACTGGATTCTTATACTCTTTTTTTTTCTCAGAGCTCATCTTTAAATGCAGTCGACGGGTTGGATTTCATTAAAGATCTCTTCAATACATTTGCTCTGGATATTAAATAGAATATCCTGCATGTACACCGTAAATTACATTATCTGAACAACCAAAAAAGTACATATAATTAAATCAAATAGTAACCTAATTAATTACCATTAAATTCTTAAAGATTTTCTAAAATCTACTTTCTTTAACATGAAGAATCATCGTGTAAAATTATTACTTT
The DNA here is from genome assembly GCA_030522805.1 of Leptomastidea abnormis. Lineage (NCBI taxonomy): Eukaryota > Metazoa > Arthropoda > Insecta > Hymenoptera > Encyrtidae > Leptomastidea > Leptomastidea abnormis. Next base: position 61,181 of record JAPYZE010000081.1, read on the forward strand.
AATTAAGATTCTCAACGTGACACAGCCAGATAAAATTCATCTCATTGCTATTCTGTTGGCAATGGCATTTCGAATAAAGACACATAAGCACAAGCCAAACGAACGATAGTATCGCAAGCCAAAAAGAAAAAGAGATAGAGATAGATAGATAGAGAAAGACAGATATCGTTAAGTGCAAGCGAGAAAAACTCGGTATTGTTACTTTGCCAGAAAAGTTAAGTAAGCATGCACTTTCTATGAGACAACTGGGGGGATATACCGTGTCACGTGCACTAAGTTGTATTTAAATGCTTTTCCTTCCTTCCCTCTCTAGATTTTTCTCTCCTTTTTTTGTCTAGCTCGTTGAATTTCCATTTTTGGGTATAAGGAAGAACTGGGAGGAAAAGGTTTTAGTTTTTTGCTTTTTTTGCTTAGCACCAAAAATTTTTTTAGAAAAACATTTGCATCCGCTGCATTTTTTATCGGAAAATTTTGAAAAATTCGTTAAATTTTATTTTATTTTATCTTATTAGCATATTTTTTATATTTTTATTTTTAAATAAAGTAACATATTGCAAAATTTATTAATTTATCATTGTCTAGCATATATCTATATAAGCAAGTGACCTTATACTAACTAAAATAATACAAAAGATACAAATTCATTTATCGTGACATTTATATATCAAAACCTCGAATTTATCAGCTTCCAATAAACTAAGTAATCTAAATTAATTGCTAGAACGTCTGTTCCCTTCTTGCCTTTTACGTAAAAACCGACTCAATAAATACATCAAATAACCTTCACTATAATATACAACTTCCAAATATATAAATTCAACAAAATAGATAAAAATTTTGAAACACCTTCAAATGAATAAATATAAATTGCTGAAACTACACAACAAAAAATAAACTGTGAACCTAATCAAATCGTACAACTCTTATAACCATCTGCAGTTAACAAGCGCTAAAATGCTATAACTGTGCAAGCGCACGTGCGCTCACTTGCACATCGGGTCATCGTCTTGCCGAGCACGAAGCAAATATACATATACACACACACACGCGTGAAGCTAAAGTAGCAAACAGAAAGAGAGAAATATATAGTGAGGGAAGTATAATAATAATAAGCGCGAGAGAATATGAGAATGGAAGTTAAAACTTTGTTGTTAACTTTATTGTAGTGTATGAGTGCATATGCAGATGGCGAAAAAAGTGTTGGAGTTTATGATAAACAGCAGCGATGCTAATTGTTATCGCACGAGACATATTTATGTATTACTTGGAAAACGCCCTGAACTTGTGAGTGTTGTTTGGGTGTTAGTGTGGATGAAATGGAGGGAGAGATGATAGCGGTGATCTTTTATTTTCTGAGTGAGCGAGTTGTTGATATGGAGTGAAAGAAAGAGAGTATGGAGAGGGGCTATAATGTGTAATTGACTGTTGGATTTTAAATTGTGACTGTTAAGTGTAAATTTAAGCTTGACACTTTTTTTTTTTTAACTTAAGGATGATTATTTCTTAAAAGAATAATAGGGCTGAAAGTAAAGTTATAGTTTATCTGCGTTGTGATTGGTTAATATTATTTAAGTTTTAAATCAAGTAGACAATTGGATAATGTATTAGATATTTGTACACATCAAGATAAAAGTGTTTATAATTATAGAATATTTAAATATAAAATCGTCTAGACTCGATATTACAAATCTTAGTAAATTCTTTGTTAAGTCATTAATACAATAGATAAATTAAGGTAACTACATTAATTACGTTAATTCTTTTTTGGCAAACGATTAAATTGTATAAATTCCATGTACTTATCTATGTGCGATTATAATCGTCCTCTTTGTATAATTTTAAAATTATTTGGTTTGACATTATTACAAACGATTACTCAATCTTAACTAATTTTATTTTCAAATACATTTTTTTTTCAACTTATCCAAGACTAGAATATAAATTATATTGAGTTTTATCTTATTCTAAATAAAGTACTTGTATTCATTTTTCAACTTTAAAACTAAAACTATAATTCAAAGTAAAGATCAAGGTGTATGTGTTGTATATATGTATAAAACATCGAATACTAACTTTTGCTTGTTTCGCAAGAAAGAGCAAGTTAGTCGAGCAGTTTTAAACACATAGGTATATATATATATTTTCTTACTTCGTCTTCTAGACAGAGAAAACTCAATTTAAATTTGTCGCTGTGAGAAAGAGAAATAGGAAGTAGACGAGTAGGTATATAGAGCTACTTTAGTTGTGTTGGTATATGACTATTCGATTAATCGTGTTAACATCAGTAAACGACAAGGGAGAAGATCTACCACCTCCCCCCTTCATTCAAGTAGCTGTTGCAGCTGTTACTGTTCTGACAGGCTGTGAAGGAAACAAAGACGGTCTACTTACAACCGTTTAGGTAAAGAGGGTGCAAGAGAAAAACGGAGACAAAGAGACGAAGAATAATGTTTACTAGTATAGTTTGATTTGGGTTTTACATTAGGATTGCGATTTAGATCAATGTTAAAGATTTTTTTTAAATGATACTGTGAGGTGTTTTTTAAAATTTTTGAGATTATTATTTAAAAAATGTGTTAAAAATAAATTGGAATTCCAGGTAAAAAACTTGGATAATTATGCTGTAAGAAGAATAGCAGTCTTGAACAAAAAAAAAAAAAAAAAATTCCAGTAGGAAGAGATACCGAACGAATTTTTCTACCTGCTATGTAAGTTTCAGGTTGCGTGGGAGGTACTGACATTCTTATATCGATACTTCCACTATAGACTTTTTTCCTCTTTTAAAAATTCTTGATAAAAAATTCTCAAGTTTATGTCGTTAAAGCTATGTTTTATCAAGATCTTTATAAACATAAGCTCAAGTGGCTAACTTACTTATCTTAATCATATTGCGAAAAAGATATTATATTGTTTACTTTAAATGATACCTAATCTTCTTCGTTCTAATCTCGAATCAATAATTCAAAATTTTTTAAAAACACACATAATTCCGATTCATATTTTAAATTTTGTAATATCCGTTCAGATCATAATAAAAAACAGTGATTTTTATGGGTTACGTATATTTATCTTTACCTATAAGAGCAACTTAATCTTTTGATGCTCCAGGCGTAAGTCATAAAGCAAAAATTCAAGGGAGAAAAAATCTCATTACAAACTAAAGTGTAGTTCTAAAGCCTCGAGACGATTTACGCTAACATAAAATGAAAAATTTTTTACATCCGATCTCCACCTACATTCCATTTCTACGAGTTTTTTTTTCTACACCAACATATCTCCAGAATTGGACTTATATTCATGCGCTTACTACTGTCACGTTGAAAATCTTCGCGACGCGCAGTTTTAAATTAGACCGTGGGTATATGCAAACGTGCACGTGTACGTAGGCTGAGATGACGAGATGGAAAAGTAACATATAGAGAAATGCAGACGACGAATGCTTTTCTGCAACGCGGAGGAGACTTTATTTTTAAACTTCTTTGAGAACAAAATTGTAGTTGGGAAAAAAACGGTGGTCTGAAGATTTTTACTTTCGATAAATTTAAGGCTATGATTTACGTGTTTGAGGTTTCGTTTTAGAGTAATAATGTTTTTTGTTAATGAGTTATTAGAAAAAATTACTGCATTTTATTGTGTAACATGTAAATAATATTATTACGAATTTATTTGGTTTTATTATAAAATGCTTGGACTTTTTTTTCAACTTGCTTATGAAACACATTTTCATGCAGACGGTATTTTAAGTAACTTTGTTAATTAACTTTTGTAAGTGTAATTTATTTTAACAAGCACATTTCAGTTGAATTATAACGTTATTTTATTAAAAAAGCTAAATATTTGCATTAAAAAAAAAAGAAAAATTTTTATAAAAATAGAAATGCATAATTATTTCAGATTATAGAAATGGATTTATAATAATTAAGCTGCTATGCTAATTGAATGATTATATTAAAATTAGAGATCAGATAAATTAATATTGCAACCCAAGATTAACATAATAAAGTCAACGTTCAAAAAATCAATAATGCAATATGCAATAAGTACTACTTCCAACAATAATTTAAAAGCACAAAAAAGAAAGATAATAATTTTACATTCGTACCAATCTACCCACACAATCATCTCCTAAAATCGAAAAGCAATATCCACAGTAATTCTAATAACTTTCCCGACCATTCATTTCCTGCGTTAGCCAATAAAAAGAAGAAAAAAATTCTAAAAAGATAAAAAAAAGCAAAAGTTTCGATTACTATGGGTACGTCATCGCCAAGTATCTTCAAATCATCATCATCATCTAGTAACTCGACTCTCCGCATGACGTGTCTTACTAAAACAGCATCGTTCTAAAAATTGCTACTGTATGTAATTCGCAGTCTCGAGACTTTAGCTTGTCCTATCAATTCATTATCGCGTTCTCACTATATCCCCAACTACTATACTATTATTTCTATCATTTGTTGTTTTCGTTTTCTTCTTGACATTTTATTATTGGTTGTATTTATAGAATTGCGATGAATGAAGTCTTTTGAACATTGTTGCTTTTTAGAACAATAGCTTTTCATAATAAGGATTTAAAGTTGATGATATGTTTAAAGAGGTTCTTAATGAAATTTAATTTGACAATTCTGGTAAGTGAAGTTTTTTCAACATTTTTGTATTAAAAAAAAAAATAACGCGGCTGTTGATCTGAAAGTTTTATTACAAATTAAGTATGGAGACATGAAAAAAAAAATTCGCGAACTTTTTTAAATGTCAGGGTAGATATATAGTGATATTCATGAAGTAAAATATAAAATTTTCTCATTATAAAAATGTAAATATTACTTCGGGTATACACTTACAATCGCATTATAAATTTAAAAGGAAAAATGTTGGCAGTCACATATACGATTATTTATTTATCGTTATAAAAATGTTAATATTTTAAAGTTACGTATAAAAAATGTAAATTTCCTTTCAGATTTAATGAAGAGATCAGACTTCCTATTCTTTTATTCTCGAGGACAAGGTATATAAGCAAAAAAAAAAGAAAGGAAAGGAAGCTAACGTTAACTACTTCTTATATATACCATAGCTAGGGATATAAATATAAATTACTATGGATGAATTAAGTGTTATATGTAAATTCGCGAAGAAAAAATATAAGCGGCCCTTGTTCTGGTCGTTCCAAATTTTAAATTAGCTCTTTTTAAGGCAATAAGAACAAAGCAGGTGTCACCTTGGGTACTGTTACCTTTTTTTTTTCTTTTTTTTTATTAATCGATATTTTAATTATTTATAAAACTCAGCGATATTTATTTTATAAGGGCTAACTAAAGATAGATTTTAATTAATCGAGGTACAAGTAAATACTTTAGATCAAAGAAATACCTTAGTTTAAAAAAAAAATAAAGAAATAATTAAACGAAAGCAATTAATGGTTTTTAAAATAAAAAATAAAAAAAGATAAGTACTTCGTAACAGCATTTAAAAATATTTTTATTCGATAAACATAACTTAAGATTACCCCAGAGAGTATATCAACCTAATTCAAGTATTTCTCTTCCTTATTTAAAGTCACGCCATATTCATATTAACGAGCTTAAAAATAAAAAGAGTAGCCTATCGCAAAATCTTGACATATAAAAAAAGACAAAAAATACAAAGCCAAAAAGCTATGCAAAATCACGTGGTGATTATCTCAACATCAAACAAAAACCAAACACCTAAGATCGCAAGTTCTAAAAAAAAATTCTAAAGTAAACTTGCAAGCTTTTGAAGCTCCCACCGTAGATATAATTTGAAACAATAACAAACGAATTCCAAAGCATTTAACTTAACTCCATTACATACATATCCGGAACTATTATGCAATACGAATAAGTAATTTACGACTTAATACAAATGCACTCCCAGTCACTTAACACATTCACAGGGAAAGAGAGAGAAGAGAAAAAAATTTATCATCAACTTCCACGAATTTGTATGTTTTTCTTAGTAATCAAAAAACCAGTATATATGTAGATGTAGATAGCACACTATAATATAATGTGGCTTATCTTTATGTATTATGTACGAGAAAGACGAAAAACGTAAAATCTCTTATTAATCCCATCGCAAATGTAAGTTATATGACCCGCAAGAGCAAAATAATCAAATTCGAACGCAAACATTTGAAAATATAACAAACAACTCAACTACATACACATACATACACACATATACTGGTAGTAATTTGATACTCTCTAGCAAAGTTTTCCAATCTTTAATTTCACAAAAAAAAAGTAAAAAAAACGACATTTTGCAAACAGAACCATTATCAACTTCCTAAGATAAACAAAAGCTTTCTTCCACTCCTTTCTTTTTCTTTGCCCTACATTTCCCCAAAATACTCATCTCCACAAAAAAATAATCCAAAAATAAATATATAAATAAATGAAAAAACTTACGTTCGATGCAAAGGTGGCATAACTCCTAGCATTATCAATTATGCAAGTCTGCAATCTAACACATCTGCTCCTACCGGCTGATGTAGTAGTAGTGGTATTCGCCCGGGGACAGCAACCGCCTGCATTTTTACTGCCGGTGGCAATAAGCTCGATCCTTAAAAGCAATGCTGCTGCACCCCGACCGCAGCAGGATGCCCCGGCACTTGCCATATCTCCTTTTTCTTCTCCACCACCACCACAAACACCAACACCACCTCCTTTTTCTCCTCTTCTTCTTGGTGTTACTGGTGTTGCTCCGATTTTAGCTTATCTCCAGGTAATCTCTTCTGTTCCACGGGCTGCTGCGCCAAAGGGCTCTTATATTGACGAGGTGGTAAAGGGAAAAGAGAGATAGAGATGGGAATACACTTTCACAACGATAAACTATTACTTATGTGGTTTTGAGTCGCAGGCAGCTGCGATTGTTTATGTATATGATATACCGGAGCTGTCCCGCAGCTTGTATACGTATAACGGTTTTTTTTTTTTAACACACTTGATTCTTTTTATCAGCGTACCAGCCAGCAGTACGCAGCACACGACGACAACAACAACGAGGTGTTTTTAGAGGGAAGAAAGTCGAACGACGACGACGACGATGACGATGACGACGCGCGACGGGTCGCCTCGGTGCGACGACTGGCTGGTCGCGGGACACCGCAGAGGCGGCGACAGCGGCGTGCTCCGTTCCGGCAGCAGCAGCAGCAGCAGCTCCGGGACGCGCAAACTCCGAATAACCTGGCTGCTGCTGGCTCTTTTTCTTGATATTTGTGTGTGTAGGTGGAATTTATGTGTTGAGTGTGACGACTGCGCTCTGCGCTGCTGCAGTAAAAGTAGCATGCGCGAGAATTTGCATTGTGTGAGTGAGTATAGGAAAAGAGAGAAAAAGAGAGAGAGAGAGAGAGAGAGAGAGAGAGAGAGAGAGAGAGAGAGAGTGGATTTAATATAGTGAGAGTGTACGGTTGAATAACAAGGAAAGAAAGAGAGTTAGGATTATTCTGATACAAATACGAAATTTTGACGATCAGTTGACCCAAGCTGTGACGTCAGTAACCGTCAGTTTTTGGCGCGTGTGTGTTTACGAGTGCAGACTGCATACAGCGCCACTTATTGCAGACGCCAGACTGCTGAACTTATATACACACCCACGTGTTTATATTTATATCTCTGTATATGTTCTGCGGATCTAAATTTGTTTAAACAAAAAATTTATTTAAAAGTTTATACTTCTACAAGGACTTTTTTCAATAAATATGGGCCGAGGAGGAAAGAAAAGAAGAATTGTTGATGATAATGATGAGACAGAGTTTGATCCAGCTCCAAAACATTTACATACAGCACACATTGTTAAACAAGATAAGCGACTTATTGTTGTTTTAGAAAATGCACAGTTGGAATCTGTTAAGGTAAGGTTATGATTGTTGTGGTATTATTTTTATTTGGTAATTATTGAAAAATTAATTATTAATTTACAGGTTGGTAATACGTTTGAATTGTTGAACTGTGACGATCATGCTCATCTACTCAAAAGAAATAATAGGGAACCAGGTAGTAGTCGACCAGATATAACTCATCAATGTTTATTGATGCTCATGGATAGTCCATTGAATAGAGCTGGTTTATTACAAGTGTACATTCATACAGAGAAAAATGTCCTGATTGAAATTAATCCACAGACGAGGATACCAAGAACTTTCAAACGTTTTGCTGGATTAATGGGTAAGAAATTCTTGAATAGAATTTATTTTAATAAATTGAATTTGATTTTTATTATGTTGCCAATTTTAGTACAACTTTTGCATAAGTATAACGTGAAAGCGTCAGAATCCTCAATGAAATTGCTAAAAGTTATCAAAAATCCGATAACAGATCATTTACCAGTTGGATGTAAAAAATTAGGCATGTCATTTAGTGCAAAAACAGTTACACATCCACGAGATCTTGTACCTGACGATGAACCTATAGCTATAGTTATTGGAGCAATGGCTCATGGTCAAGTAAGTTTATGACTTTTACTAAAAAGAGAATTTTAAATTGTTAAATTCTTGTGGCTTATTCTAATAATTCATTTAAAACTTTAGGTCAAAGCAGATTATATAGAGGAGTCATTTTCAATTAGTAATTATCCTCTTTCTGCTGCAATTACATGTAGTAAATTATGTTCAGGATTTGAAGAAAAGTGGGGTATAATTTGAGTAGATTTATACCTGTGTATATATATTTATGTATATAAAATTTAATTGTATTAAAATCATTATGCAATCATTTTAAATATTGTTTTTATAAAAATATTTATAATAAATACATTTTTGACAACAAAACTATAAAAATTCATTAACTTCATTTTATTAATAATTGTTTATAATAGGTATATTAAATAAAAATTAAAAAACCAATTTTCTTTCATAAGTACTATATTCAATTAATTTACAAGTTAAAAAATAATATAAATCTTATTCACAAAAAGAGTCTGTACAATTAGTGTTGTCTGCCATAGTTAACCTTTTCGAGCTGCACCAGTGGTTTGAGTTGCTCTGCAAAGTTTTTGATTTCTTCTGCGATAGCATTCTGTCCACTAGGGGCAAGTACGCTCAACTCAACCAGATAACTTTGAGATATAGGCTCGACTCCATCTGGCAATTTACCTTGGTTCATCTTAAAAATCTTGGACACCGTAATCTTCATGCGACCCTTGAGAAACATGAAGCCTCTAATAATGTACTCAAAGTCAAGATTAAATCCCATCCCAGTGAGGAATTCCACAACTGTATTTGATGTGGCAACATCAAGACTACTGCGTACCATAGTAGGTTGTGACTTATCACCTAACTCTGGT
>JAPYZE010000082.1:0-69052 GCA_030522805.1 Leptomastidea abnormis
GAAATTTTGGGGGCTACAGTATTTTTTAACGCGCAATCGAAGGGGATTTTTAGTTTTTTTATTTTCCGACCCTGGGGGCCAACTTCATGAAGCTCTCTTCTGGAGCAGGTATACTCAATACAGTATTGAATAAGCTCGGTGGAGCCTGCAGGGAATCGAATGTATCGTTACAGTTACGTTTTATTAACGAGCTTTGACATTTTTACGTCAGAGGTCTCCACCTGTCCGATTGACCTACTGGTCCTAGTTCGTGTTTCCTTCTAACACCCGCCAATATTTAAATTTTTATTCTACATTCTTTTTTTAATTATTAATTTTACTATACCCTGTGCGCACACTTTGATTACTGCATGAACAACCGTTTCTTTTTATTGTACAATATAATACTTTTGAGAGATGTAGATTAATACAATAATTTAAATAATAAGAATAATAATATACATTTAAAAAAAAAAATAGAGCATTTGTCTATACATTATTATACGACGACAATTCTTCCAAGTCTTTCTTCCCGTATTCTCTCTTTATGCGCTGGTGGTACGTAAGGATTTGTTTCTGGATCCAAATTTAAACTGAAAAATCAAATAAAACGTACTTGTAAATTATCAAATAAATTTTTGTAAACGAGCAATAATCATCATCATCATATACCTGTAAAGTGCAGGTGCACTAGCACAATCGACATTATACCACCAGTCGCAGGCAAATTCCTTTTGATTAAATATCGTGCCATTGGCGCAGAGGAAAGATGCACCTTGATCTCCTTCGCGACCGTCGTGACAAACATGATAAGCCTGCAACCAAAAAAATGAATTAATAAATCAGATTCCTTAAATACCAATTTCAACTCAAATTTTAAAAAACACCACTCACCTGACAACCAGTCTCGATATTAGCATAGATACCAGGTACAGCTGGTATACGGCTACAACTGAAACTCGTCTGTGGTACTTCGTGATAGAGAGGATAATCAACCCATGGTATACCTGGTATTTTGTTTAAATCTTGCTTCTTTTTTTCTTCCTTTTTCTTCGTTGTAAAATCCGATATGGTCTGTAGGAGGCTCAATTCGGATTGCCGGCTGCTTAACGCATGAGTCTCCTGTATGATATATAACGCGAGCACGTGGCATATATTATAAATTGCCGGTGTGTGTGTATGTAAGTATGTCGTAATAATAGCACATCGATGCACATGAATGGATTGATGGAAATACGATTTACTTTTTAATTTTTACGTTTGTCTTATTGTGCAAGAATTTGTTTTTTTTTTTTTAATGTTTGGATTAAATTTTGAATTATAAAAAAATGTATATGAGATTTTTATTATAAATTGTGCAGTATTAAAAAAATGTTAATAACTGGTAATGCAATAACGTGTTAGATTTAATAAATGTTTTGAAATTTTAAAAATTATTTGAATTTTTAATTAAAGCAGTCACAGGTATTTGCAGTAAGTTATTTTTAAAAGAAAAAAAAAAGAAAAATAAAAAAATTATCTTGGATTAATATAACGCAACATACTTTGTGACTGATTTGCTACCATTACGCAAAATGTCGTTTGTTGAAACAAAGAAGAAAAAAAAAACATAATAATAACCAGACATATATAATTAAGTTCGGCATATACCCATAATGCATGCATATAGATTAATTATAAATATAGAACAAACCTTTGCGGAAGCCAAGAGTGTTCTTTCTGTTAGAAAGTTTTTTTTTTCCACTCATATATATTTATACACACATTATTTCTCTGTTAACGACATTATAATAGTATATAAACTATCTAAAAAAAATCTCAAAAAAAAAAAAAAAAAAATTTCTCATAAAAAATAACAAGCCACTCAACGGATTATATTTTCAAATCTATCCAAGCAATATCGATCGCGAGATGAAATGATTAATCATTCACGATCAACACACAAGTCTCACTATACGCAACACAATTTTAATTGCGCAGACTTAAAGCTGCGTGACCAGATTTCGAATCCTGATATACACACACAGCAACGTAACACACATATATAGATCAGAAAAGCACGAAAAGCCAAGCCTCTTACACTACAGTTTTTTTTTAAAAGTGTAATAGTAAAAATATAAGAAGTATTAGTGAGAACATTCCAGACCACCAACTGTTAAATTAACCATACATGCTTGCAAATTTTTTACACACCATCCCTTATACATAAATAAAAAAAAAAAAAACAAACTAAAGTACAGAGCTTACATCAGGTAATCGAGATATCAAAACAGCAAGTAATCCAATAGGTAGGAAAAGCTTTAAATAACTCGCCATGACTAAAACCTTCCAGAAGCGCAGCAACTGAGCAGCAAAGCAGCTGCCAATATATAAGCAGTCGTTGAAGTAGTTGTTGGTTGGTAACTGGAGCGCCGCCGGTTTATACCAACTCGGTTGCCCGGTATACTCTTTGGGGGCCTATATGCTGCTATGGTGGCAATTATGTCACTTGGGGTATTGCTGTATGTTATAGTATAGGTACCTATATACCGTAAGTGCGCTGTGCAGCAGTGGAGAAAGTGAACACAGTATACGTATAAGCTAAGTGTCCAGTAGTAGTGTGCTATGTCGTTTTTACCTGGCCAGCAGTAGCCTGTACTGCTGCTGTTTGTGCTGCAAGGCCTTCTCTGATGCCGCGACTCTCACTACTTCTCCCTCTTTCCCTCCTTATAACACATACGTATACATACTCGTGGTTTTACCCCTTTTTAGTTCCGTTTTTACTATCGTTTTATACTTACTTACTTATACTTACAAATATGCATGCATATGACTTTCGACAGTTTGAATTTCCATCTCTCCTCTTTGAGACTGCTTGCTGTTTATGTATATATATTTGACTTTCAGCATCTAACAATGTATCTACCTATGTATGCTGGGTTTAACACTTCGACCTCCTTTTCATTCATACTATATGTATTACTATTGCGACATATCCTTTTTAATAACCAACACTTTCGTCCTTTCCATTTTTCTTTTTCTTTTCCTTTTTTTACAAAAAACGATTATCACGCCAAGCTTATGAAAATGTCACTTAGCATATTATGTGTTATATATTGATTCCATACGCGATACTATTGAGTGATGAAAATTTAAATATGTATACAATTTATATGGGTGTCGATTCAAATTGTACTTGAGAGTTCAGCCTTGGCGGGCAGATCAAAAAAGCTAAAGTGCGATACTGTACCTCATACTAATGCGTTATAATATATTTATAATATATTTGGCTTTGACTCCAGAGTTAAGTTCCGTTATCGATAGCCGATTTCACTTTTCAGCACCAAGAAGGGGACAAGGGAGCTATTGCAAATTAGTCTCCTATGGGAGTGTAAAAAAAAAGACACGTATATACGATAGCTGACGCGATTTGACTTTCAGCTTGGGATGATTTTTTTTTTTTCGTTCTCCATTAGTATGAAATTCTGAGTATAGGTATTTTATAAGGCAATTGGAAAAGGAAAGTGCTTGAGTTTATTTCTCTTTTTCTCTCTCTTTCTTTATTTTACTTCTGATATATATCTTTTTCAAAGAACGTATTTTCATACATTCGTCTATAGGATAAAGGTGCAGGGAGAAAGAGAGAATTTACTTGCGTCGTCAGATATACAGGAGAATGTATAGTATATATAAGTTAGGCAGTTGCTTTGTATATATGAGCAACGTACACGCGAGATTCGAATATTTTTGTATATATACTTGAAAGTTGAGTTGTTTTTTTTTCTTATTTTCATTTTCATTCGTGTTAGACATAAATTTTTGTTTCGACATTGCTATATACGTACATGTATATCCCAGTATAGTTTTACAAATACAACATTTTTTTTTTTCAAAATAATTAAACTTAATAAGTAGAAAGCTGCGTATCTGTATACTATGTGCGTTCAATTTTTTGTAGATAAAAAAAAGTCAGTCATTGCAAGACTTGACGAGAGGATGAAGTAAAATTGAAGGACCAGAACAGCTGACTGTATTTTCGATATAATCATGAAAATTACTTTCCATCATCCACATGAGCTTTTTACTACCTGGTACAACGTGTGTTGGTAGTCTGCAGTCGTTACCTTTTTGAACGAGAATAAAATTGTCAGATTTGAATGGCGTTATCGTATCCCACATGTAAACATCGGATTGGCCTAGAATTTAGCAAATGTTGTTGTGTTGTTAATTTTTTATCTCTTACAATTTTAGTTGATTAAAAATAAATTAATATTACAACAACGAAATTCTTTGACTTTTTTAATTTTTATATACCTCGCATAAGTCACTTCGTAAACAACTAATTTATTAGAATGTAAAATACTTATACGTTCAAGCTTTTATATCAAGCACCAAGCCGATCTTATTAAAAATTTTATCACCATATATTCTACCAATTTTGTGTACTTACATACTGACTGATCATATACTCTTATACATTCTCTTTCTATACTATCCTTGTAAACAATCTATCACTATTCTTTTCATTATATATTTTGACTTTGTCTAATAAAATAATTAAAAAATAACTTACCCTTATTCCGAAAAAAAATGGTTGATCCATCCGTGCCAAGAATAACAATTTTATTATCTTTAGCACCAACGTCATAAAAATCTTCGCCACGTCTTAAAGCATCGGTAGCAATGCTAAACAGCCGATTCGAAGCAAGATAGGTAAGATAGAGTACGGATTCCTTAGCGGTCTTTACCGATGCTAAATAGAGAACGTCGCGCGTTATACTGCCTTGACTTATTTCAAATGGCAATTTGATCTTCATACCCACATTTTCAATTAAATCGTAGATTAAAAGACTATCCTGACCGGCATCCGATATGTAAATGAATGTACGATCACCTGGTCCGGTTTCGATCGCTAAATGCTGCAGCCTTGAATAATTGTCAACGAAGGGTTCAAGATCCAGTCTCTTCGCCACCTGCTGTATAAACATTAGTAATGGTTATAATATTTTGAAGAACAACAAAAATTTTTAAACAATTACATACCTTTCGATCCCGTAGATCAAAACCAATAATCTTAGGTGGGCAACTTCTAACAGGCTGTTCCAATCCATTAACAATACCGGTATCCAAAACCCAAAGTACCTGTCGATTATCCAAAACCAAATCAACGACACTTTGCAAAGCACTACAATTACCCTCCTCCTGTATGTCCCAATCAGGAAAAGCTCGGATAACCGGTGCACTGGTAGCACGACCGATCGGTCTGGATTTTATCGATACCACGCCTAAACTGAAAGGTACACCAGGTTTAAATCTTGGTAAAGCCAAGTAAGCTTCGTCTCCGCGTATCTGTAATCGCGTGGCTATCAAATTACGTGCTACGTAACGACCGCTTGATTCGTAAATGTTGAGTGTAGTACTTCCGCCTGGCCAGGATAATTCGTGGCCGGATAAACGGAAGGTTAACTCGGGTAGTAATTGCCGATCGCAGGAGATGCATTCGCTTGTTGTGATTAGGACTGCGAAGAGAAATAATTTTATGATTGTGTACATCTCTTTGACAGCAGTCATCCTGTCAATTGTAAAGAAATAATATTATTGTTAGAAAATATAGGCGTATATAGAAAGTTTAAATTTAACACGCGTACGTAAGTACATGCTCACCTGTTGATTCTCGTTTAAATCATCAAATCATTAAATTACTGTCGACAGGTGTTATATATGAATAAACCAATGCACCAAAGTGTATATTGTATGTACATATATACACATCCAGGTCAAAGACACGCGCCTCAATAACAAGATAATAAACTGTCCGTTTCCCCGTCACACGTTTTCTTTTTCAACATAGTCAATATATTTATATTGAGTTTGGAGAAAGTGTATGTTTGAGAGAAGATTATAAAACGCAAACCCTTACTTTTATGTATATATTCCAAATGAGGATGATAGAACCAAACTGCGTGGATTTACAGTAAAGAGAAGGAAGCGAGTATGATATATCGTATATGCGGACGTTTATGATTTTCAACAGATAAATGTTTTGGTAACCTCGATTATAAGCGAAGTTCATTTTTTGGTCGCGGCTCGTGTATATACTTTGGAATTTTTATTTCTTTATTTTTTTATATGATATTTTTACTTTCAATTTTATTTTTTTTTTATATTTTTTTTGAAGAAGAGATCCGGTATTTATTAGATTGTTTAAAAATATATCCTTTAAAAAATCTAAACAAGTTATAATAATTATAAAAATTGAAGCATTCCAATAAGAGATATACTTGTCGCGAAGTCTAAAAATAAAACAATTAATTTGCGTGCATTTGTAAGTGATGCAATCTTTGGTAAGTATATATCCTCGGATGATCGAAGATCAACGAACTCGAGAATTAAAAAAAATGCAAACAGCAACGGAAACGATCAAGGAAACGGAAGACTTGAGTACATCGTGTCTCAGCGATTTTTTTTTTGTCTCAATGTTTTGAAAACGTCTGCTCATTATAAGCCAAACCAGCTGCATATAAATTAACGCATAAAGTAGACCGAGACCAGAGAGCGCCAAGCATCCGACCTTTGAGTTATCACGATGCAGCAGCAGCGTATAATCTGGCTGAGTCTCCTCGTAGGAGTAGCATTGGCAGTGGACCCAGTACAAAAATGCAGCGATCGAGCTATCCAATGGAGCGGTAGCGGCGACATCGAATGGCCAAGTCCAATAACCCGGAACATGTTCGAGAGCACAGGTCGCTACATCCCGGAGAACGCAATAGCATCCAGGATGACAGCGTATCGCGACGATTTATTCCTCGCCTTCCCCAGGTAAGCCGATCTCCCAATTCTATACTTAAATTTGAAACGCTCCCTAGCCTCCCCGGCTTCCTCTCTGTCTCTCTCTGTTCATATCTCTTCTCCCTCCCGCTGGTCTCAGGTACAAGCTCGGAGTGCCAATGACACTCGCCAAGTTAAACGTGAGAGGAGGGAACTGCGAGGCGAGCCTTGGCCCCTTTCCTGGCTGGCCGCAACAGGAATCGGGCAATTGCTCGGCCTTACAGAGCGTGATAGACATTTATCTCGACCCGTACGGCGTCCTCTGGCTCCTCGACGCAGGCGTCATCGATTATTTGGAGGAACGAGAGCCAATCGTGGATTGTCCCCCCAAGGTCGTAGGCATCAGCGCCAAAACCGGCAAAGTAAGTCATACCCGATTTATATAGCAGTCTATCTAATCTATTAATAATAATAAAAAAAGAATTTTATAACTCACAATGATCATGATGGTGTTGCAGATAGTCAGAAGCTTCGAAATCGGCTCGCTGTGCAACGAAAACTCGCGACTTCAGTACCTAGTAGTGGATCACGGTCGGGACGGTCGAGCCCACGCATACGTGTCGGACGCAGCAAACCGTTGGCTGCTGGTGTACGAAGCAGCGTCGGGCAGAGGTCATCGAGTCCACCTACCCAAGGCGTTAAGCGAGGGCTGCCGGAGTCTCGACGTACTTTATCTCGCACTACTGCGCCAGTCGGGGGTCAGTCAAAATCGACTGGTCTTCGGTTACCTGTGCAGTAGTCGACTGTTTGGTGTACGCTCGGCTGAGCTGCAGAAAGGATCGGCTAGAGGGAAGATCGAGGAAATCGGTGCTACTGATAAGTTTGTATTTTTGGGCACTGATAATGCTGGTACGGTATTTTTCCGTAGACAGGATGATCCTGATGTTTATGCTTGGAATTTACTCGATGAGACTAAGCCCATGCGGAGGGTTTACAGAGGGAATAAACATTCTTTGCCTACCCAATTGGTTGCTGATAAAAGAGGAAGGGTTAGATTGCTCGAGTCCAATTTCTTTGATTACTTTAGTCGTACCAATACCCAGCCGGTTAATCATACTGTCAAGATTATTAATTGATGATTTGTTAAAATTTGAATTGATTAAGATATTACAAAATGATTTTTTTTTTTAAAGAATCAAATGTTAAAATATTGAATGGAAATACATTTATTTTATTTAACAATTTTTCCAATTAAAAAATGTTATTGCAAAATATTATATTTTTTGTTTCGAGATAATGATCAGAAGAAGAAAAAATGATTAATCACGAACTCTTCTTTATTTTTTATGTTGTTAAAACATTGTCAAGGTGTTTATAAATTTTTCATGATTTTGTATATCAATTGTAGACGCGATAAAATCAATTGTTTATACAACAAAATGTTTAAGCTTATAATAAAGTGACTGCGCATTTATATTTTCTGTGAAAATAAAATTTGATTGCAGTATTAGTAAATTTAAATATCGACAATAGATATCAAATTAATGATAAAATATTAAATCTTCGTATGTACATAAAAAAAATGTGATCTCATGAATTTATAAATAAGATACCTTTAAAAAAATGTTCATTAATTGATTTGACACACTTATCCACACGCATTTCCGTATTTTAACCAGATACACTCATTACTTTTCTAAATATTCTACCTTTGGTCACGTCCTTAAAACATTTCATCAAGCAAACGTGTCATTCACACCAACTTTATATATATAAGCACGGAAGCTAAATTTTCATGACAGTCATCCATCCGGGAATCGTTAACTGAAACATGCTGCCATTACTCTTGCTCATTCTGTCCTTCGAGCCACTCAAAGTAACTTGCTTTTGTCATAATATCAGCTGGACAGGTGGAGAAGCTATCCAATGGCCAACCACCACGATCGAACAGATGTACAAGAGTACAAAAATGTTCGTTAGCAAAAATGTACTTGCGACCAGATTTGCGGTTACCAACGATAAAGCATTCATTGCTATGCCAAGGTATGTTTAATATGATCAATATTAATCATCAAATTATAATTGATAATCGTTCAAATAGGTTCAAAAGTGGCATACCGTTTACCCTTGGCAAAATGAATTTAAGAACTCGCTACTGTGAAGCCAGCCTAAAACCTTTCCCTTCCTGGTCCCTACAAGAGGAGGGTAACTGTAAGTCAATGCAAAGCGTAGTCGACGTTTTCTTGGACAGCCGAGGTGTACTTTGGGTCCTGGATACCGGTATAGTCAATTCTCTCGATGCCCCAATTCGCCTGTGTCCGCCTAAGGTTATAGCGCTGAATACTAAAACCGGCAAGGTATTTTTTTCATTGATTATCAACCCTTATAACTTTTCTAACGAGCATTTATAATTATTGCAGCACGTGCGGAGTATAAGTCTGGGCGATCTGGCAACTGAAAGATCTAGACTGCAGTATCTCGTAGTTGAAACCATGCCAAGCAATCGCGTCTTCCTTTACATCTCAGATGCTGCGAGTCGCAGTGTTATAGTCTACGACGCACTCGCGGGTCTAGGATACCGGTTACTCTTACCCTCGGAATTGAGTTGGGGAGCTGCAAGTCGTGACGTTTTATATCTTGGACTGATACGTGCTGGAGCACGTGAATCTAGTGGTGGATGTTTGTTGTTGTCCTACTTGGGTGGTAGGAATACTTTTGCCCTTGGAACACGACAGCTTGAGTCTGGCTTACCTGTGGGAAGTCTCGCGGATCTTGGGCCCAAAACGGATAAGATTATATTTTTAGGTGCAGATCCTAAGGATACACGACTTTATTGGAGAAGAGAAGCCAGATCTGAAATTTACAGTTGGGATATCGTTAATTGCTCGAGAATAGAAGAGAATGAGAGCGAAATTGTGTACTCGGGCAAGAAATGCGAACTACCAACTCACGTGGTACCAGACGGTAGGCTACGACGGATGAAAATACTCGAGTCGACCTTTCCTGATTACTTTCACGGATACGTTGGCTGTGGGGTCAATCATGTTCTCGGTACTTTTTGAAAGTTTGTACCTTTGTTATGTTTTTCGCGATGACTCGACTGATAATTCTCTTTTTGTTTACCTTTTGTAATTATATACTTTTTTATAGATTAAACAAACAGTGAATCGTTCAATTCTTTTCATTAATCCCTATATATATTATATATCGTTTACAAATCGACCTTTACCGATCAGCAAACAATATTACATTATTGTATTGTTAGAAAATGATTTTATATAGATCGGTATCTCGATCGGCAATGTATTTACGCATAAAAAAAAGTCGGTAAGTAAAACGACCATATCTATTAAGAAAATCCTCCAAAGCGTAATTGAAAAAAAAAAGTGAATTCATTTAAAGCCCCTTAGGGTATACATACGATGATTTGCTAAACAAGTCAAAGCTATATACGCATATATAGAAATACCGTCGTTTCTGTAATAGATCGACTCGCGGAACTTGCGATTTTATATGCTCTCTTACATAGTAAAGCACTCACGCGTATACGTACGTATATATAAGAGTATGTAAGCAAGCAAGCAAGCAAGCATGCGTTGTGTTGTTATACCCCACCCTTAAAGAAAAAGTGTCTTTAGAGTTCACGTGTCGTCTGTTGCAAAACACTTTGTGTAGTGACACATACATGTCGTATGGCCTGCCTGAGGGGGCTGCATTAAGTTTATCTATGTATCGTTGTATGGTTACGTGCTCACGAACTTATCGCTACTCTCTAGCTTGCAACTCTTTTTTTTTCTTTCTTTTACGCGAAGACGCCGCGTTTGTATACTTTTCTCTTTTTTTTTCCAAGCAGAGTTATTTATTCTACTTGCTTGGAAAAATTATGTGTTTTGTAAATATATATCGTTGTAAAGATTATAAATTTGTCAACATTGTGATAAAACATAAGTTGGAAGACATTTCAAAGATTTATATGTCTTGAATTTTATTATGTTAATTAATGTGAGTATAGTATAATAAATAAAATTAAATAAGATCATTATCACAATTGATTTTATTACAATAACAATTTTTCTTTACTACCTATTGATACCAACATAAAACAGTCAAACTCCAAATCACGAAAATAAATCTAAAAGTTCTCCGAAACTTATCGAAACAATAAAATAAATTCTAAAATGCAATTCCTTTTCATTAATATATACCTATCTGTAGAATTATAAATCACCCCGCCTTATTTTTATTCTATTCCTTATCAACAAACAAGAATTAAGTACAACCTCTCGTTCAATCAAGCGTATATAAAATATATGCTTCCGTCACAATATATATATATACGAATCCGCGGAATATATTCCTTTATTCAGAATTAAATTCGGTATCCCTCTTTTCACACGCACTTTCTTGATAAATCTACTCGTATACGTATTATATACACCAGGTGAAATCGGTAGTAGATCGGTATACATATATATTTTCTCGCGTATATATAGGTACCACCCATTGTACACCGCTTACTCGATTAGCTTGCCCTCGGAAAGTTTATATATGAATAATATCGAGCTACACACTACATAGGTAGATACAAAGCTAATCGCGACGTTGAAAAATCACCAGCATATGCCCGGGAGCGCGCGAGCATTAGCCGGATACGTGTGTATGCATGATCGCATACATGTTATAGGTAGCGGTATTTTACTTTACGCACGTGTAATCACATTAAGATGTAATTCGTAATATTGCATATAGGTATGTTGTGTGTGTGTGTGTGTGTGTTAATCTTATGGGGCTATGTGTGAGATACCGGGGGGGGGGGGGCGTTGTCTTATGAGAAAAAAATCAATGAGAAAGTTTAGTAGTGACTGTATTAAGGATACGTGGTGAACGGTCACACTTCGTTTAGCTATAAATCTGTACCTATCTAAGATAGAATCAATGTTTATTGTTTAAGATCATCTTAAAATTGAAATTATTTATATTATACTCACTATAGGAATTGTTAAAGTAAAGTATGATCATACTACTACCCACGCAATAATCCTCTCAAACGAATAGAAAGTCCTACGTACAACTTATAGAATATGTACATATCCGATTACCAGGAGCTAATATATAAGTATGTATCCACGACGAGAGACGAATTCGACGCCTTCAGTATAGAGCGACATCAGACACGCGAGAGTCTGATACGTGATTGCTCAATAATCATCCCGTTCACTGCTACATACTCCGCTTGTTGTTATTGTTGTTATATCCAAGCGTGAGCGCGAAAAAATTTTTATTTTTTTCCTAAGGGCAAACGACTTTGGAAAATATCTCCGGCACTTCAGTTTGGCGTAACTGATTTGTCGTTCCATCACCTCGGCTTTTATTGGCTATAATTAATAAATTCATTAGTGCCAGCTGCGGGGGGTCTCATAAACGTACCTACTCCTTCCTTGTTAAATTCTCGTTTATAAAGGTACTACTGTGAATCACGAGGGCCTCAAGCAACGTTTGTTTGTGTGTGTGTGTGTGTGTGTGTGTGTGTGTGTCGGTAATTGACGGCGGTGTGCAGTATAGCTTACGTAATGCAGCTGCAACGGGTATAGTATATCGGTAAAAGTCAAAACAGGCCATAATGCAAAGTGCACGGACGAGACACTTCACTGGCGTCTCACGTGGCGATGTTTTTTTTTCTTTTTTTTTATTCGTGTTCTAATAGCACCCAAGGCGCTTTAAGGTACATGCTTTGCCTCCGGAAAAACTCGAGCGTGTTGGACTGTTAATGAGACATGAGATACTTTTGCGAGACTGTCCTTTACAATATAAGGCTGATCGTTATGGATACTAACTTGTATTTGAATTGGTATTTTATTTTTTCTATCTTTATTTTTTTTTTTTAAAATTGAAAAACAAAGACTGTATAATTACTTTCAAATACTGTCGTATATTTCAAGGGTGTTATTTCACTTTTTAGAACGTAAAAGTGATTGCAAAGTGAATTAATTAAGTATATAATGTACTGGCGGTAATGATATTATATCGATATTGCTTCCATTATTTTATATGTCTACAGTAATTGCTTGACCCAAAAAGAAAAAATTTACTTTACAAAATTAAAGTGTCGGAAATTCTCAATTATGAAACAAAAGCATCAAACTAATTGATTTTCTCAGCAATCAAATTTAATAGATTTCCCTCGTCACAATAAATAAAATCAAAATCAGCTAATATAAGCTAATAAAACAACAAGGATCACATATTCAAAAATCAAATCTAACTATCTTTATAACGACAATCATTTCCCGTTTTATATACACATGTGGTATATAGCCAATTATCCTCGCAATTATCCTTATATTTATTAGTTCCGAATAGCCGAATAAACTAAATGTATATTTCTCCATTTACATCCAAGCCTCAGGGAAGGCTGGTACCAAGTTACGATTTTTTCACCATTTTTTTTTTTTCAAAAAGTAGTCTAAACATTTCCCGCGGGATAAAAATTACGTTTTATCTATCCCGCACATCAAAATCACGTATATCACTACCACTACTATCATAATAACAATAATTAAATGACGAAATATAAAGATCAAGGCGTCATATCACACACACATACATACAAGCGAGCAGTGGTTAACTCGCAACTGGTTGCGCGTAACTATACTCTTACATATATCTGTACACGCATGAAAAAGGGGGAGGAAAGGGGAGAGCGGAAAGAACTTTTGCTACCAAGCGTAGCTGGCGGCGCGGACAAAGAAGTATTTTCGCCGCAATAATGCAATTTCAGGTAGGTAGGTATATATATGCGGTTACGGAGGGAAAAAGAGAGAGAGAGAGAATGAGAGGTCTTTTAAGTCAGCTCGTAAATCGAGCTTGTACTTTACGGGGTGTGCCGTTGGAAAAATGGTTGAGAAGGAGTGGATACCTATACCACATCATGAAAAAGTGAGAGAGAAACAAGGAACGATCTTGAAAATTGTAGAGCTTATACTGGTGATTACTTATACACACCCTATACTACTACTATACACACTGTCGATACATGTAAGGATATTATGATGAATTATGGATTTATTTTGAGTTGAGTTTTGGTGATTTTTGGTGATATTTCTTGTGTGTATGGTTGGCGGTTGTTGGTGGTGATGAATATATATAAGTGAATGATAATTAATGTGTTGGGTTATTGAAGTGTACCTATATAATAAAGGTGTGTGCTTGGCTTATGTATGTACCTCATTTTACTTTCCATTCCTTTTTCAGTTTTTTGCTGAGATACAGAGAGAGAAAGAGACGTTGTTAGATTTCAATAACTAAAGAATAGAAAGTTAATATGTATGTGTTAGGTGGCCTCGGTCATAGTACTTAATCAATGAAAATTCAATAATAATGACAGTAATCCAAGCTATTCTCAATAGCACAGATCAGCTCTATATTTTAAATCTGATTTTATTATGCTTAGAAATAAGTTGTGTAATCTATCATTATGAATATTATTATAATTTTAATAATTTCTATATTTCAGAAGCATATCAAGGTTTGATGTTAATGTATACCATGACAATGATTTTATAAATAAAAAAAATTACTTTAAATTCTCTAATTGTTTTCTTACAATTTACCTGGTACATTTTTTAATTACTAACGCACTATTTTTTTATTCTAGATGTAAAATTTATTGCGTTTGATATTTCAAATCGATACCAAGCAATCGTAATCTTTGAAACTTGCGGATTTGCTTCGTCTATATTATAATATATTAAGTTCCTTTATATACGTGACTGTCGTTTATGCAAAAACGCAGAATCCGCACCCCCTTGCTTATCATGTAAACAAGTTCTGCTAATGTCAAGTTTGAAATATAAGTCGAGGTTTCAAAATTTAAATGATAAAAAAATAAAAATGTTGTTTAACGTAATATCGTTTAACTTGGAAAAAAAAAAAAATTTAACACTTAACATGAAATCGACAAGTTAACAGAAATTTTATATGGTTGTCAATTCGTAGAAATTGGTATGGTCACTTCAAGTTATTAATATTTTACATATATTGAAATGACGTGGAGCTAGATAACGATCTTATAAATTTAAACTGATTGATAATATATCGTAATATTGTTATAAAATTTTCCAAAATCGTACACGTTTTTGAGTGACTCAATATATATTTATTTGGGAATTTTCCAGAAAGTGCGTAAAGGAAAATTACAAAACTTTCAGTTTTTTTTTTATTTATACGAAATAATATTTTACACCTAAATTATTATCTAACTTTGTCAAAATTTTAAAAATAGAAAATTAGAAAGTAATATAAATACAGTACTGGAAATTTTGTGGTGAAGAATAATATTTTATCTCAACAGTTGATCCGCATTCATGTAATCGAATTTATTGATATAAGCGGAAAAAAATATAATAAAAATTTATATTTCTTAACAAACACCACGATGAATATCAATCGAAAAAAAGAAACATAGAAAGTTTTGAATGTGCAACAACAAATTGTTAGAGTGAAAATTAAACGGATTCACGCACTTTGTTTTAACGCATAAAAAAAAGATGTATTACAAAATAATTCCGAAAATTAGAAAATTACTTAGATTCGCATGATTTTACGTTGTTATAAGCTTATCTTGCTTTAGCGTCTAATTAATGCGTATTTTTACGCCTTCAAACAATGCACAAGTAATTTTTTCCGTGTTAAAATTAAAAATTGCATAAAAATACGTTTAAAATATACTAACTATTCGAACAGACATTCGATCCAGAAAAAAAAAACAAACAAATGATATATTCTAATTAATAATTTATGACTCTAAAAATCCAATGAAACAATTAATGAATTATTTATATAAAAAAGAAGAAAAATAAAGTACAATTAAAAGGATAAAAAAAGTGTGATAAGTAATCTGATAGTTTAGAATTATAGCAAGAATAATAATCAGTAAGTAAGCTTTAAGTAACAAGACGCAAAACGTTAAGTCTATCTATTAATTAAAAAGAAATTATACCACGAACACACGATTAGATATACGTATATATAGAGACCAAAGAACAACTACCTACATCCTGAGAGATCGGAAACATGTATCACTTAATTCACAAGTAACATTATGCTCGCTGGTACCACCATAATTATACAAGCCAGAGTTAGTCTCGGCCTTTTTTTATTTTTTTCAGCCCTGGAAAATTTTTACCCTCTCCCCCTACCCTTACTCAATTTTCACTTTCCCCACGGTACGCTTAATACGTAAACTCTATTAAACGCACCCAGGGGGTCCATGATTTAAATTTAATTAAAACAGCAATCTATCTATAGACCTGTTATACCTACACATACACACATTATAAGAGTTCCCGTACACCGCAACGATTTTATAAATAGTCCTTAACCGTACAAATCTTATTATGCGGAACAAAGCAGCGTTTACCGGACCGTACACTACAGCAATAGACATACATCCATACACCATGTAGTAAAAAAAAAAAGGTACCACCTATAAAAAGAAGAGTATGCACAAACAAATAAACAAAACAAAAAAACACAGGCGAGGCGCGATGAAAAAGAAGGTAGAGCTTTTTTTTACGGTCCAGTGGACGGACAGTAATAATAATAATAATAATAATAATAATAATTATTGTCGCGCAAATTCCGGGACAAAAGCCGATCGGTTGAATCGGTATTCTCTTCGTTGATGCCCTGGGCTTTCCAGTTCCCAGGCCAACTATATAATACTCTTTCTCTCTTGTGGATATATTATGTATATCAAGAATGTACTACCTCGTTGGTGAACGTTGTACGCGGGGGTGTGGCTCACTCGCATAGATATATGTACGGGCCTTTCCCAGCAAATCTCTATGGACATTTCGACGCGCTTGATTGCTCTTTGATACATACATATAAAACCCTCTTCCCCCTCCCCTCTCAAGGTCATCAAACGTAATTGCGTACGTGTAAATGTTTTTATTTCGCTTTAGTTGCCTTTTTTACAGGTCCAATTCCAGCCCTAATGCTGAATATGGCTATATGCTAATTGAAGCTGTAAACCATATATATAATAGCATTTTTTCCCTTTTATACAACAATTCTTTTAAACTATTACTAACCTGGCGCTACGAATAGTCTATCAGGCACGTGCCTGGGAAAAATTCAACTACTGAACAATAGACCACCACCAAGTTGTACAACAACAACAATAACAACAGTAGACCACACTTGCTTTAGCGCCTTGATAAAATTCCAATAACCAGGTTTTTCACGCGGTTATAGATTTTACAGGCGCATTATTATGTCACACACCTATCGTCAGACAATTAAGATATACCAGCGATCAATTTTACTATAGGTATAAAGCAGTGAGTGTGTGCTGTCGCTTTTTAGCTTGATATAATTCAATCAAATTATCTGATCATAAATGTCATATATAGTTGTATCTACATCGTGTTATATTTAAAATTACATCTTAATAATGCAACTAAGTAGATAGTCTAGGCAATTAATTCAACATTTTAGTTATATATAGTCACATATTATGGTGTATACGTATACTCCTATACTTATTTTGTATATTAAGAAATTATGAGGTGTACGTACTGGCTCCAGGCTATACCTATACACATAGCAGAGACGTATGTATATGAAAATTAACCGAGTTCCCAATGTATATCCAGCTTATTTACCACAGTCACATACATAGTAGTGCAACACAATCGATCTTCACCCAGGGCCTTCTTCTCCCCCCCCCCCCCATCCCTTCCTCCATTTCTTTCTCTCTTACACATATTTAATTTCCCTGCGAGGGAAAATCTCAGGTAATAGTGTACACCCAAGATTTTCGCGTGAGAAACGGATATTGCGCTGTATGTATATGCTAGTCTCTCTCTCTCTCTCTCTCTGATTTTTCTTGCAGCAGCAGCCTCTACGCGTCAATGAAAAAATCGGATTGCATGTGTACATAATATACGAATGTTTGAAAGAGAGCTGCGCGTGAAAAATCAGACAGGCGTAACTTACGTTTTACATAGGACTCTATAAGTGTACGTATTCGTTTGTAGGACCCTTTTTCCGACTGTTGTTTTCTTTCTCTCTCTCAAGTCAGCCAATTATGTGGTTGCGGGTATTTCGGAATTCTTTGGTGACCGGTTGTTGGTACCTACTTATAGTCACAATGATTCTTCTGCGCAATCGACAAAAATTCTCTTGATATTGCTGAACTATATTTGATTACTCGTTTTTATTGTTATTGTAGAAGTAAGGAGATCTATTATTTTTTGTGTCAAGGAATAAGAAATATACGAACAAACGTTTTTTAATCCAACTTTAAAAAGTCGTGCTGGAGTTGAAAAAGATATGATGTTGTCTTTGATCGGTTATGACTCTTGGTATAATCCTGTGTCTATTATTGATTCTATCGGTTAAATTATACTTTCAAGTTCTCTTGGGAAAAAGTCTTTGGTTTTCAACTTTGATTATCACGTTTATAAGAATATATTCATATTATTTATTTTATTTTATGTCGATTAAATTTATTAAAAGAGACTGAGGTGGATAGAGACAAGTATAGTAACGATATATAGTATATTTGGTATATTGGATGACTGCCTTGTAAGTAGATATCTTGGGAAAAAGGTATTTGTAATCTTCTAACTTTCTGCTATTTTCTCACGTTCATTTTTATTTCATTTTTTTTCTTTTCTCAAAAAAAAAGCTTGCAAATTTATTCAATAAATCTTAAAAAATTTCAAATAATTACTCAAAAAAAAAAAAAAATCAAATTAAAGTCTTTGTTAAAAGAATGTAAGTGCCAATCAAAATTAAAAGAATACAAACACGCCTAGAGGGGTGATAGGTAAAAAAAAAAAAAAATAAAAAAAGAGTATTATAACAATGACCTCTTTCGTAAGAGTGTTAATGAATACCTAGCACACAAGCAAGCCGAAATAAAAAAAAAAAAAGTAATAGTGAAACCATCACTGGTAGTGGTACTTCAGTTCGATAGGCTAATTACCTTTTACAATTCTAACCGATTTTCCTCGCTTAAAGTGTTATAATAGCTAACACAATCAAAGAAGGGGAGGATCGATAAAAAATCGATTAAGCAAGGGCTTAAAATGGTATGTAAGAGAGAAAGTGAAAAACGTTTGTTGCTCTTCGCCTCTATCACCTTTATGCCACCAAGTGCTTAGTTTTTGGCAAGAAAATATATAATCACTTGGTATCGCGTGTACACACACACACACACACATAGAAAGCACAGTGGGCTTTCGAAAGGTCGATCAGTCCAGGTAGATTAGCGGAGGGGCCTGTTGGAGTATAGAGCACAGCGCCCGTGGGAGTGTCCCGCACTCGTGTACTTATATATATATATATACCTATATGGACCTTCCCTCTCTTGTAAAAGGCCCCCCTTACTCTCTGCTTCTGCACACAATACACACACATTTACATCCAAGTGTGAGTGTGTATAAATGGGGCTGGGCCTATACTGTCTGCTACCTACATACGTAAGCGAGGGGGGAGGACAGGCGTGTTATGTATGTATGTATGTATATACATACTCGCAAGCAAGTGCTCGCGCTCTTTTGAAAAAATTCGATCGGGTGCCGAGTGTGCCTGCACAGGTCGAGGCGATAGCGCGGTAACACTCTCTCAGTGGTACTTGCCGAGCGCCGTTGAGCAGACGCGCGCGCGCGCATATATATAAATGTACTCGATGCGGACGTAGGATCAATCGTCTTTTTAATCGCGCTGAATTTTTGAAAAATTGTATTGTACACAAGTGCCGATAAATTTTAAATCGGTATCGGCTCTCTGATTGCAGTGTGCCCTCGTGACTCTTATTGCCATAATATACGACTTTCCTCAATTTTATCCTTATTCTTTTTTTTTTAGTTTTTTTTTTTTTTTTTGTTTTGTCCTTTTATAAGAACTTTCACCATGAGGTGAGTCCTTTTTTTTCGACTGCTGCTATATTGCAGTGAGTCTCTTTTATACCTCCCTTTTGCAAGTGCGTTTTTTCTTTTTTCGCGGTCAAGTGTATAAATGTGTGTGTCTGTGTGTGTGATGCTGTAATTTTCAGTGCGACCGTTCGGTTTCTCTCTGCTTAAGTATTATACTTTCTTATATTTGATTCGAGGTTTATTTTATATTTTGCGTGTATTTTAATTAAGAAAAAAATGTTTTTATTTAAAAAATAAATAAAAAAAATATAGTGTTGGTGTTTGTGTGTGTTATCAAATGTACGCGTAAAATCTTGATACAGAACGTGATCATTAATAGCTTATACTAATTTGCTATTTCCTCCGAGAGAAAACCTATGTTTGATTAATATAAACCATTAATCAAAAATTTTCATTTTATTTTGTTATAATATTATTCGTTTAATTTTACAGCATATCGTAAATTTAATTTTTAAAAAATGTGTAGACGAAACTTAATTAGAGTTTATTAACCACATCGGCAGTGCAAATTTGTCCAAGTCAAATAGATACACGCGCTCGTACAGTCAGATATATATCAAGATGTTAATCTTTTATGGGAAAACGTGACTTATCAGTCTACAAAATGTGCATCAATCTAAAAGTATATTACTTACATACACAGATGAAATCCTGTAAATTCAAAGAGCGATAAGAAATCGCTATGTGCATTTGTGTCTCTCTCTCTCTGTGTATGTGTGTATTTCAAAGTAAAAGAATAAAATGTTGACCACTTCAAGGATATAAGTATAAAAGTCGCGCAAAAAGAAAGTCCCTGACTTTGTTCGCTGATTAACATTACGATGTCGTGTGATTACTCTATACTTATATTCTATTCGTGTTATATGCGCTAACATAAAACTAATGCTCATTTACAAATTATTCTTGTCGAGTTTTATACATATATATTTTATGGGAAAGAAATGCTGTAAGTACAGTAAAATAATTAAGTTAGAGTGTCATGTGGGTATGGTAAATATTTATTACACGTTACAGAATACAAATCTAGTTCTTTTCTTTTCTTTTCTTTTTTTCAAAGCAGCGCGATTTAATTTCTAAATTCAAATTCTCGTTTATCAACCGGTTTAACAATGTACATTTTTTTTTTTTTTTAAATAATTACTATTATGAAAAATTATGAAATTTTAATTACTTTGTAATTATCTGTATTTCGTATATATTGTTGAAACAAAGGCTATCATTTCACGCTACATAAATAATATTAATAGCACCACTATATACTTGCAAGTTTTCTAATTTGTTTTTTAAAATTAAAAGCTCGTTTCAATAACTTTATATAAAAGTCTATACATTTATTCATAAAATGATCAATTAATTTAACATATCAAATGTACTCTTTCTCTCTGATCTTATTTAAATTTAAAAAAAAAAGCCATAAGTTTGCCACTGTATGGTAGTATTCACCAATTACCATTTTACAACCCTAATCGACACTCAAACGCTATACAACTTAGCACTTAAAAAAACCAAACGTTTCGTGAATTTAAAACAAGTTGAAAAAAAAAAAATCAGACACAGATCAATTAAAAAAACCAATTCTACGATCAACCTAAAGTTCCCGATTGACTAGTAGAGAGGGGTGCAGCAGCAACAGCAGCAGCAATAACAGCGAGCAGTGTTTAATAATATCGATACTGACAATAGGTGAACGTTGACAATACGAGAGCAACAGCAGCAATAGCAGTAACAATGAGAATTGCCAGGACAATCGATAAAATCCACAAAAAAAAGAATAAAAAAAAAAAGAAAAAAAGGCAATAGAGCTGGTTGATCGAGAGCGTCGATTCGGTTACTTAACTTTCAAACACACACACATACGTATACCTACGCAGAAAAACGGACGTCTCTTCCGCAGCTGAGCGTGCGATTACGCGAGTATAGTAGTCCGACTTTCCTGACATGAAGTGAGGGGGGAGGAAAGGGGGGGGGGGACTTCTCTAGGCTATACACTTAGAAAGTCGCACGCGGGCGGATTGGCGCGAGGGATCACTTAACACACGCTATAACATGCGCATGCCGTATCATTGTCTCTCGTCTCTGTAAGTGTATGTGTGTACCATATATACTCTTGAGAGACAACTGAACCTGAACGCGCTTATATATATGCAGGCTTAGAAAGGAGCAGGGTTATTTTTTTCTATCTCTCTTTTTCTTTTTCTCATTTACCACAGCACGTACATGCATATGCCTATGTACACTTGCATTCCTGATTTCTTTTTTTATTTGCTGAGTTTTTCTTTTTTTTTTACTTGACTGTCCCATAGGACACATGCTAATCTCTTAGACTTTAGTCGCGACACGATATCTCTTATAGGATGGCCTTATGCGCGCGACTTAATTGTTTAAGGAATTACAAAAGGCCCTGAGGCTTTTAATGATGCACACCCTTTTCTATAATTTTACGTATACCTAGCAATTTAGCGATTTAAACGTCTCGTGTAGGCTTTTCGTGATGGGCTATCAATTGCAACTCGAGTAGAAATTAGGGAGATATATCTCACGCTACGTATATACTCTAATGGACACCAATGTGTGGTAATACGTGTTTCAGAGGAAGGCTTACTTGTTTACCATTATTGCCGCTACTACTTGGCCAGCTGCTCTTGGTTGGAAACGTAAAAGCTGACCTATTGGAGACAGTGGCCCAATGGCAATTACTTGATTTTGCGTTTCCTTACGACCCGGCCTTTTTGGAGTTATTCCAACAGGAGAACGTGGTACCGACCGGACTTGAAATCGGTTGGAACCGGATCTTTGTTGCTGTGCCGAGGTTGCGTGCAGGGGTACCATCTACGCTTAATTTTATACCTCGACAAATACCGCCTGGTAGCAGTCCTCGTTTGCAGGTTCCTTTTTTTATATATACTTTTTTATAAGATAATTTTTAAGAGACATTTTGAAGAAAATAATTATATGAGAATTTGTAGGCTTATCCATCTTGGGATTGGCACAGTGCTGGAAAAGGAGATTTTAATTGTTCCAAGCTGATATCGGTTTATAGAATCAGAACTGACAGATGTAATCGTCTATGGGTACTCGATAGTGGAATTAATACGTCGATCGATGATTTCACGGTCGCGTGTCCGCCAAAAATTTTGATATTCGATTTGCAAACCGATCGGCTTGTACGCATCATCACTTTTGCTCGAGAGGTCAATGTTTCTCTCTTTTTATTTCTTTTGATAAATGATTTATGTTGAGTTGATTTGATAATTTAGTAATAAATATTCAATGATAATTTATAGGCAGTACGACCAAATTCACTTTTTACGAATATCGTTATTGACGACACAACCGCTACAACCTGCGACGACGTTTACGCCTATATAACCGATACTACAGGACCTGGTAAGTCAACGAGTCCATTAACGTCAGCAATAAACCTTCATAACAAAATATAAATTTAGGCTGAAAATCACGTTAATTTTTCTAGGTCTAGTGACATTCGAAGGTGCTACTGGAAGAAGCTGGCGATTTTTGCACTCCTCTATGTTACCTCATCCGGATCAAGCAACTTATCAGGTTTACCATTAATTTCTCATAAAAATTTAAAAATAAAGATCAACTATAATACTAAAAAAAAAAAAAATAAAATCGCACTGACAGATCGGCCGTGACACATTCGAGTTATTCGACGGTATCGTAGGCCTAGCATTCTCGCCACGACTCGCTACCCTGTATTACCAGCCGCTCGCAACCGATCGTCTATTCAGCGTGCCAACATCGGTACTAAGAGCCGGACCACCTGGCGCCGATGACCAGCTGCCGGTCACCCTCATCGGTCGCAAATCAAGTCAGGGTATCGGACTGTCCGTCGATCCCCGAGATGACAGCATCATCTTTGCTCCTCTCACTGAGACTGCTGTTGCTGCTTGGCAGCCGCAGACTAATTCTCAGAGGTAAGTTGTTTTTTTAATTTTGATTGATTGATAAGATAAAATTTTTTAATTGATCGATATGTTGTAGAATTCTGGCCTACAGTCCTGAGAAACTACAGTTTCCCGCGGAGGTGAGGTGGGCTGAACGCGATAGTGGCAATGTTTGGACTCTTACTTCGCGTTTTCAGAAGTTTTTCAAGAAACAGGTCAATCCTCGCGATACGAATATTCGTATATTGAGAATCCGACCGGAAGCCGTCGCTCAAACGCCTTATTTGCTTAGACACTATGCTGTTCCTCATTTGAATTATTACAATCAGTCTTATGGAGTATTTTAAAAAAAGTGCTATAGTATTATCTCGATGCAAATTACGTTATTAGATGAAAATTTTTCTTATTTTTCAAAATTAGGATAAATTCTATGTGAAAATTAGTTTTTTTTTATTCTAATTATATCTGTAGCATTGCATTTGGGTTCCTTATTTAAAGATAGATAATTAATTTTGAACTCACGAATGCTTAAATTTTTGATAGATCTAGTTTTAAAATTAAAATTTCATTAGCGTTGAATTAAGTAGATGTTAAAATGAATACAAAATTAATTTTCAGCTAAACTTTATGATTCGGAGATCTACCTAATATAAGCTTTTACTCGAAATACCATAAAACCAACAGTTAGATAACTCGAGTTTACCTAGATTTGTTATTTTTTATGATTACCTATATACCGTACAGTACAGAGTTTCTGTAAATTACGTCATAAAAAAAGGTATCATGCGTATATATACTAACCAACGGATAATCAAAACATTAACGTGTCATAAAAAATTTTAATAGGAAAGATTAAAAAAAAAAGGAAGAAAAAAAGCGTAACGACTCGCGTATTAAAGATATCTAGAATATCTAGAATAAATAAAAAAAAAAAGATTAAATTACTTTTTAAAATGTGTGAGAAAAAAAAATACATTTAAAAAAAGCAGCTATGTGCACAAAATAAAACTGCCTTAGCTTGTGAATGACAAAATTTTACTACATAAAATACTTTAAACATACATAATAAAATTAAGTCTATTATTTATTAGCAAAGGAGTCAATTTACAAGCTTAGACATACACACACACAGTCGTGTATGTCGTGCTGCTTCATATACAGGGGCAGCAAAATCAAACTTACAATAATAATAATATAACTACCATGTAAATAATTGAATAATTATTGTTGATAATCTGTTTTTCAATAAATTGGAAAATAAATAAATTTGCTGAATTTCACCAATTTTTTTTTTTATTATTTCTGTTTTACACCTAAGCTCTTACGAAAACAATTCGTCGTTATTACAAATATAAACTATTTCACACGTGGGTAATATGAAATTCTATTTTTTTATTCAAAGAATAACAAGCAACAGTGTATTGCATTAATTAAACATAGTACCAAAGTTGGCAGGCAAACATTTTTATAATCAAGTCGTCAATCTACATATACACATATGCGACAACTAAGACAATTCGAATCACGCGTTGTTTATGTATATGTGAGTTCAAAGAAAGTTTTTTACATTGTCTAAGGAAAGCGGAATCACGCTAGATGCCAACAGAGCCGTCTCTCTATCCAACTAGACAACAAGAACGCCTGGTGAGAAAGTAGAAGGCAATAAGGCGATCGCATTATTTGAGTATACAAAAGTAAGTATGTGTATATATGTGTGTGATATACTTGCACGTATGTATGTATGAGCGCGCTTGAGTGCCGCCGCTATATATATTTCATGCGCCAGTGCGAAGTCGTGTAATTGTCTGTCTACCTTTTGAGAGTTGACACGTCGCCGACACGTACTTTTTTTTTAATTTTTTTTTTTATTTTGTGGTCTTGTTCGTTATACACGTTTTTGGGTAATGTTTTTTTTTTCTTGAAGTATGCTTGCGTAAAGTGTTAGCTCCGGTTTTCGACTTTTGGTCCCTTTTTTTTTTTAACTTTTCGAAATATATAAATGCTTGTGTAATTGTAAATTTTTTGGTTTACGAGTTGCAGCTTCGATTGAAAATCTAGATCATACAGATTATCGTGGTATTTTAATACAGATGTTTGCATAAGTCTTTGGAATTTTAAAATAAAAATATTTTGATAAAAATATTTATAAAATGTATAGATTTATAGGTATATGAATTTTATTATAAAATTCCGATTACATATTATAAATTTAAATCTGAACAAGTTCTGAGTTCTTATGATTTTTGATTTTGTCATTTATTTTCTTTTTTTTAGGGATTAAAAAAAGATAATTTACGTGATATTTCTACCTGTATCACATACCGATTACGCGAAGTGAAGGATTTCTCAAACTACGCATTGACATAAGTATGACATCATTTGATTGACATGTGCTGACCAATGAGTCGAAAAAAATTTACATATTATCATAATGTGATGACTCTTTTTTTGTTTTAAAGACTAATCTAATTCTAAGAAAAGAGATTATGCG
This sequence comes from Leptomastidea abnormis, assembly GCA_030522805.1. Taxonomy (NCBI): domain Eukaryota; kingdom Metazoa; phylum Arthropoda; class Insecta; order Hymenoptera; family Encyrtidae; genus Leptomastidea; species Leptomastidea abnormis. Next base: position 26,073 of record JAPYZE010000082.1, read on the forward strand.
GTCAATTTGACTAACAAGGGTCAAAGCCCCGTATCTTTTTGGAATCACAAATTAAATCAAAAAAGCACTACCTACTCGGTAATCCGTCATGAATAAACTATAAATCAACTTTAAAATAAATAATTATTTCAATATTTTTTAGTGTCTTGATAAAGTAGTGATTCCCCTTATATTATATACTTGGAATGTTTATATAAATGACAACATTAAGACAGCTGCTCATGCATAAAATGAATAATTGAGTCATTCAAAGAAAAATAATAGGAAATAATAAAAATAAAAAAGGCAAGTCTTTAAAGTGATACCGTTAAAAGAGTTTAAATATTGCAAATTTTTTATGAATAGATTTTTTTTTTTTGTAATTTCCACGAAATCCACTATAAAAAAAAACTTGAGTAAACATTGACAGATCTTTTAAAACAGCATTTACAAGCGTACGTCTACATGTAAATGAATCTCATTGCGATATATACCGCTTACGCTCATCAAAATATTTTCTCTCATCGTTTTCATAACAATCAAGTATGTATACGATAAAAGAAAAAAAAAACCAGTTTTATTTAAATCGTGACAAGCTACCTAATTAACATTAGTCCCCATATATATGTAAACAAAGATTACAAAATAAAATCGCTCCTAAACAAAATAAGTTCGATCGACTAGTTTATAAACTTGTCGATAAACTCAATTCTCACACGTAGTGCAATAAATATTGCTCAAGTATAGGTAAAGTACGACTATACCTTGCAACTTTCTTAAATGGCATTTTACCAAATTTTCTTCGAAATCTCGATCTCGCCAAGAATCGTTTATCGTATTCAAGAAGATTCCTAAAGTGTCAAGACATCACGTGACACACTCGCTCTTGCTTGTATTTTATTTAAAACTCCATTTATCAAGTTACCACCAACTTCTTCTTTTTCTAATTTTTTTTTGTATATCCCCAAGAGACTATATAGTTAGTTGAAAGACATTATATAGGATATGGAGGGAGAAGATGTAAAAAAAGGTGACTCGCATAGTAGTAGTAGTAGTAGTAAAATATGCGGTGCGCGCGGCCTTTGCCTACTCAGCGTGGTGCGGAGACGAAAGCACCACAGGCGCGTCTTATAGTGCGCACAGTCGATCTTTGAACGGCCTGGCGAACACACATATTTGTTGTCGTTGTTGTGTCTATATATTATAGATCCCCCACACCGGCAGCGGCGATTTGCCGGCTCATCTGTCGATCCGCCTCGTTTTTCCATCAGGTAAGCTAACACTTTTTTCTTTATCGCTTTTAATCACTTCCTTTTGAGCATAGCGATCTCAAATACCCGTAAGACTTACATTTCTTGTAGATTCGTTTTACAACCGTTTTTTTTCTCTTTATTGTGCAGTTTCAATCCTATAGACCGTTTAAATTTAACGAGCAAAAAAATAGTATTTCGAGTCAATGATCGAGCTTTGGTATAATTTGAAAATTGTAAGAGCCAATAACCGATTATATCCGTTATGAAGATTTACCAATATAATCGATGTAGAATATGATTTATTATTTAAGCGAACACGCATAATAGGTATATAAGAAAAGTAAATCAGTCTTACGCAAAACTCGGGCGTTGGTTCAATTCTTATACATGCTATACATGAAAAATATCCAGTGTATATAAACTTTCGCGAACACATACATATAAGTACATACACATACTCAACAATAAAATTTAGTTAAGTCACTACATACATATTACCGAAACCGCACCTGCTGCTATTACCGATCCAACAGAAGCTATGCGAGTCGAGTGATAAAAACCATAGGCGCGCGCGCACGTGTCGATATCCAAACTGTCGCAATTAACCGGCGCTTGAAAATCAACGACGGTATATAGTTGATATCAGATCGATAGTTATTCAACTTTTTTTTCTTCTTATTTTTATCGTGAAAAGTCCAAGGCTGGTCTCTCCCACTCCCACGCGGTGAAAGTGCACTTGGCGCATGACCAAACCGCGCGTTTGATATCGGATGCGCTTGTTTGACAGACAACTATAGGAAATGCAAATAGGTAATCTTCAAAGAAATTATACCAGCAGCAGCAGCCTTTCGCGGAAGTGGTGAGAGCTATCGAAATACACTTTACACTCTACTGCTTCGTTTCGATTTTTTTTTTTTGTTTTTTTGCTTCTCAATAAATAATCGATAGTTGTGATCTTAAATTAGAAGGGTTTTTGTTAGTAGGTATAGGTATATAGATCGTTAGAGCTTACGTGAATATAATATATAGCACCGTAGATTTATCTGTTCCATGGTGTTGTGAATTATTATCGCGAGAGACTCTACACCGATAACCCCTGCAGCAACAGTTATCGAATCTCTCTCTCTCTCTCCTTCTCTTTCTCTTGCGGGTTGATTACTGCGAACTCGGGACAGCCAATAATTTTCTCTATTATTCACGAGAGAAAAAGAACTCGCTGTGTGTTGAAATATATTTGTAACCAAACGTCATATTGCGCGTCTATCAATCTGGCAAACGATAAATGTACGATCCGCGTGTGTGTGAGTCGATTTGAAAAAAAAAAAAAAATAGGTGTATACTCCAGGGAGAATCGGTCGTTAAAATTCTTTGCTTAATCGTCTTAGACGTTGGTATATCTGTCGATGCAAATTTTTTTCTTTTTTATTTACGAGTTGAACAATTCTTTTTTTTTTTTTTTATAAAAAAACATATTGGAGTTGATGTAAAACTGTGCTGTCTATACATTACAACTATTTCGAAAAGAAAAGGAAAAACGCTGTGCAATTTATAATGTGTTTTGGTGCTATAAGCTTTCCCAACTTTTTTTTTTAAAAATACGTTGCGTATATATAAGAGTAAAATTGCTTAATTTTTAGGCTGCAATTGGGAGGAAGGTTGAGTTAAAAAAAAAAATAATGCAAATATCGAAGTTCTAGATCCGTTTGAAGTATAAACAAAATAACGTGTTTAGGATATATAGAACTCTACTGGGAGTGAAAATAACCGTAATTTCTACGCGTTGGTAATAACATTGAATCACTAGTGAATCGAAGTGTTAAGTTATTATGCAACGCTTAGCGTATATAATTGGATATATCTATACTGATTCCTTTTCTTGATATGACTAGATATAATTATTTCTTTTTTTTCTGATTATGAAAAAAAAACATATGATATTTACATATATATTGATCTAAATTAAGAAGCATGTATTCTTTTGATTATTATAAAATCGAGAATTATTAAAGATAAAAAAATTTTAATGCAATTTAATTTGTGCTTGAATATTTGCAGATTAAAATACTTGTTACCGCAGAAATTGAAAGGAATTACTATACATGTAATTGGGAATCCGGAGCTATACGAGCTTTCCTGGAACCACTGAGGATAAGCTATTAAGACTCACTGGGTCACTTGACTACTTTATTAGGTAATATATATTTTTTCTTCATTAAACATTTCAACTTACGTTTTATAACTAATTAAATTACTACAAAATTTTTTCAATTTTTTTTTTAAATTTTTAAATAAGTTTTTAATAAAAAATTTAAAACATTTATCTCATGTAAAGCTAATTAATTAAATAATTAATAAAAAATATCTAAACTCGAAGTAACAACGCCCCAATAATTAAAAAAATATCAACTCTTATAACTAACCATAAAAAATTTAAAAATCCACTAAGATAAGTCATCGAGGCGCGTGCCTGAATAAATTGTGCCTTCACATTTACAGAAAAAAAGAAAAAAAAAATAATAAAATGAGCTGCATAAGATTGCGCATATGGCGCTGTCTACTAACGTTAATTCTCGCAAGGCTAACCATGTGTTTCAACGAGCACGCAAGCACTGCGGAAAAACTGAGACTCGTATACTCCTGGAAGGCCTTGGACTTTGCCTTTGGTAGCAACGTAGAACGCGAGGCCGCTATACGTAGTGGCAAATATAAACCTGGTGCTGCCCTACCCATCGATGTTGATGTACACTATGGTATGTAAATTTAATCGACCTTCAACCTTTTTTTTTGTATGGTGTATTTGATTAATTGTCATACCTCAAGGATATTTTCAAGCTTAAAAAAAAAAGAACTGAATAGCTGAAGAACCGTTAAAAGCTCGTAAATAAGTCGTTAACTTGTTTGCAAAGCAAATTATGATTATCTTCTCCTATACGTCATAAAACGCATAAACAAACTTATAATTACAGTTCTCAATTAGCAAGAGTTAGCTTTATTATATGCGTGCCACGAGGATTCGTCATATTTACGTTCCAGTCTGATAATCCAAATAAATTTATTTTCAAATTAATTTTAATCGGATTATACAGTATTACAATACATCTTTTCAAAAAAAAAAAAAAAGTATTAATTTTTATGTCTTTTTTATTACGCACGCAGGTACTAATGGACCAACGGTGTTTGTGACGATGCCACGATTAGAACAAGGTATACCAATGACCTTAGGCTACGTAACAAATAGCTTATCGCGAGATGGCAATCCGGTGATAGCCCCGTTTCCCGACTGGGATTGGAATACCCTCGGCGACTGTGATAGTCTCACGAGTGTATATCGAGTTCAGGTGAGCTCAATTTTTTTTTTACTCTTCATGCAAAATCTTATTATTCATTCGCTAAAATAACGAATTTGTCGAAAGGTAGATCGACGAATGTGGCAGGCTATGGGTCCTGGATACCGGTAACATAGGAGACGATCGTGTCTGCCCAGCCCAACTACTCTCTTTCTCATTGACGAGTAAAAAACTGCTGAGCCGATACAGATTTCCAGCTAATCAATACGAGAACAAATCGCTTCTGGTAACACCAGTGGTAGACCTACGTCGTAACGGTGAGGCAAGCAAATGCCGGGACACTTTTGTCTACATAGCCGACGTAACCACCTTCGGCATGATAGTCTACGATCATGCAAACGTTCGCTCTTGGCGCGTCAACAACAATCTCTTTTATCCATACCCTCCGTATGGTACCTTTTATATTCGTGGCGAGAGTTTCGATCTCATGGATGGTTTGATCGGTATGGCTCTTGGACCTATCCAACCCAATGGCGATCGCATCCTTTACTTCCACTCGTTAGCCAGTCGCACCGAGTCTTACGTTCCTACATCGATCATTCGGTAAACATATAATATCAAGTATAAATACCATGCATGCACAGCTTGATAATAATTTATTTTCATCAACCTTGATCCACAACTTTCTTATATTCTATATATGATCATTCCAGAAATTACACGCTCTTCCGAGATAACCCGAGCGCAGCGGCTAGATCGTTCAGGGCCTTCCCCGAGGAAAGGTCCTCGCAGTCTGCAGCTGAAGCAATGGACCGTAACGGCGTTATGTTCTTTGGTCTGGTTGGCGATCTCGCGATTGGATGCTGGAACAGCAAACACTTTTCTAACTTTGGAGGACGGAATGTTGAGAAGCTGTTGGTGAACGAGGAGACTTTGCAATTCCCTTCGGGACTCAAGGTTTGGATTATGGGATTTAGAATTTAATAATTTATTCGAGAAATATATATATCTAAGAAATAATTTTCAATTTTCAGGTGGTAACGTCGCGTAGCGGTCGACAAGAAGTCTGGGTGATAACCGTCTCGTTTCAACGCTACATGAGTGGCAATCTAAAAATGAACGAGACCAATTTCCGAGTACAAGCAGGTTTCGTCGACGAATTAGTGAGAGGTACGAAATGTGACGTCGTTGCTCTCAACGCTTACAGCCCGTATGGGCCGCCTCATCCGAACGAATGAAACTCGTGGCACCGCGAGAAGTGGCAGGGCAGTTTATCTTATAACCCCTGGCCTCAACATCAACATCAACAGCTGTATTATGATAACCGCGGTTTAGGGATGCCTCAACAGAATAATTATTTTGCTTACAATTGGCCCCTTACGCATTACTTCTCGCGGCTGTATCAAACTCCGGCTTATTGTCAACAACATTTAAAGCCGGCTACTACAGGCTATGATAATAATAATAATAATTATGGACAGTACTTAAGCCTTAGCTTTTCCGAGCCTGTTGTTTATACGGTTTTTGTTAATCACGGTTATGATTGATGTGTGTGAATTTTTTTTTTTTTTTTTTTAATGTGAATGAAATTCTGAGTGTTAATGATTGATTTTTAAGATAAAGTAAATGTGTTATTTTATTACTTATTCTAAACTATTTTTTTTAATGTCTTTTCTTTAAATTGTCGGTTTTTGTAATATAGTTAATCACTGGGAGGCTATGTACTTGACAGTTAAAGCAATATAATTACACTTGTTAATAACAATGCATAATTATAAGTTTAAAAACGACGTATTATCAAAAGTATCTTTAACAAAAAGTAAGTAAAACTACAAATATTTTTGTTTTTTGATAATACCGAAGAAAGTAAAATGTTACCAATTAATTTTTCTCATTTTAAAAAAATTAATAAAAAGTACAGCAAGGTGTTATGTATACTTCCAAAGATTTTTTAGCAATAGGTCTGATATAAAAGTCGAATAATTATGAGTGTGTGTATACTTTATTGATTATTTAATTAATTTATCTTGAAATACTGATGAACCAGATTTTAAGCGATTATATAAGTGTGTTTTTATATTTTTATGTGAATAAGCTATTTTTATTTCTATTGATAAACAGTCAAATATTAATTTAAGTCAGGGAGATATCACGACGAGTTGTGTTATTGCCATGTTACTATAGAATATTCATTAAATCTTAAGATATTGTAATAAAAAACCAAAAACTTTTATATTAAAAAGTTATTTCAATTTTTTTTTGTGTACGTTACCTACATCTGTGGATGTTTAATCAAACGAACTATTGTGTGATTTTTATTAGCCAAAAATAATATAAACACAATTACTCACAGATTATACAAAGTTTATGATTGATACACGTGTTGTGGTATATTATAAATCTTATCGTCATAACTATGTTTATCATTTATTTTAGCGAAAGATATCAAAGTGAAATTTATACAAAACGAGTTATCTGTCACTGACATCCTAACGAAGATAACGTAATTTTTTTAACTTTTTTCAAACAAAATTAAAAGATTAGTGCTAATGTAAAAGAGTTACTAACAAGTATAAAATTATAATCATTTAATTTAAAATCATTTAAAAAACCAAAAATAATTCTTTTTGGACTGCAGATAACGGATTAAAGATGAGAATTGTGTCAAGGCAGCATTCTTATAATATTTATATAAAAATTGCTGGGATGAGGGTTTGTGCCGCAATTTATGCATTTTTTCTTTTTTACGATTAAGCTGGTCAAAAATATTAACTTTTTTGATAAGAATTACATTGTAACATGTAAACAACATTATTTTAAATTTGTATGTTTATTAAATTTTATAAATAATTATTAAGGAAAATAGTCGAATTTTCCGCATTGTTAATATACATTTTAATTCTCTACCCGTATTCGCATATTAGTCATACAGATAGCAGGTGCAACAATAATAAGTGTAGTACAAACATTTTTTTTCCAAGATCACGAGAAAACAAGATTCCGAGCTTATATTTAAAACGGTAAGAGGAATATTTTTTTCATTTAGTATTTTTCAGCTACAAGTGGCAGATGCAATGAGAGAACAAATTGTTTTTTGGATGTTTGTTATTACAAGTTTCGTATATTCGGAATCTTCTTTGTTAAAAACTGAATACGAATGGAAGCAATTTGATTATCTTTGGAAATCGAAAAAACAAAAAGATCAGTATGTTGCAAATAAACTCTATGTTCCTGAATCTATTGTTCCTATTGATGTCGATAGAGCACCAGGTAAATTTTTTTCTATACATTATTATTTAGTTCTTTTAACAATTTATCTTTTTTATTATGAAAATTTATTATGGGACCTTAGATGGACGAACATTTATAACTGTGATCAAGGAACCAGGTGTACCAGCCTCCCTGAATACAGTGTCAGATTTCGAGGGCTCATCGGGTAATCTTTTAGAGCCTTACCCTGATTGGTCATGGTACGATCCTAACAATACCTGTAAAGGCATCGTTAATGTTTATAGGGTAGCTGTGAGTTTCTAAATATTTTTGAATTATTTTGCAATATTGCAGATATGTAATAGATTAACGAAAAAAATAAATGAATCATTTTTTTAAAAATATCACAGATTGACGCATGCAATAGACTTTGGGTACTCGATACTGGTTCGATAGATTTTCAACAAGTCTGTCCAGCAAGATTACTTGCTTTCGATCTCGACACAGACGAGCTAATTTTTCAAAATAAATTTGACAATAAAATAATTCGACAGGCAAATGGAACTGATTTATTGGTGACCCCCATTGTTGAAACCAGTGGTCGCAATTGCAAAAACACTACGGTAATTATATATAATCAGTGTGAATGACACAATTTCAATATGTTCATTATTGATGCAGGTGTACATAGCGGATGTGGTTGGTCGAGCATTAATAATTTGGAATAAAATAAATACCGTACGTTTGGAGAACGAAATTTTTTGGCCCACAAAAAAGTATTCCGAATTTCACATAGCTGGGGAGAGTTTTCATTTGGATGATGGTATTTTGGGTATGGCTCTGTCTCCAAAGTTAGCTAATGGATCGAAATATTTGGTATTCAGACCCATGGCTTCGACGGATATGTATGCAGCCAGTACTGACGACTTGCGTGGTGCATTGAAAGGCGGTTCGGTTAATTATATCAAGGCTTTAGATGTGCTACCAAGTCAAGCTGCTGCTCAGGCTTTTTCTTCGGGGGGTACGCTGTTTTATGGTCTCACTGAACAAATTGCAATTGGTTGCTGGAATATACATCGACCTATGGTTAAGGAAAATTTTGTAAGAAATTTAAAATGTTTTTTAAGAAAAGATTTTTAATAAACCTCCACTATTTATTTTTTAAATTTAAACAAAATTTTTAATTTTTAGAAAACTGTATTAACGGATCATGATCGACTTCAGTTTGTCAGTGGATTAAAAGTTATCAAGAGCACGTATTACGAGAATAAAGAATCTGTTCTCATGTTATCAAATAGACTACAGAAAATTTATAATGGAACAATAAGCCCTCAGGAAGTTAATTTCCGTATCTTATCAGCTTCTGTACGTGGTCTTGTTAAAGGGACGATTTGCGATGATAGAGTTAATTCAAATCCTCCAAAAATTAGAAAATATAACTGTTAATATTTTGCATACTTTTAATTTTTTTAAATAAAAAAATTATTTATCTTAAAGAACTAAATTGGTTTATTTTTATTATTTCAAAATTGTAAACTAATTTTTTTGGATCATTAAACAAATTTTATTAATGATTGAAAGTATAAAATTTTGTGAACACTTATCCGATCAATATAATTGTTCAACATAAATATTATCCTTCTTTCTGCTCCAAATATTTACTTTGATAAAGATTACAGATATTAATTAACATATGCTACCAATTAATGTGAAATTCTCGTATATATTGTTATCTTCCACGTCAGTATTGTGTCAGTACGCCAAGTCAAACATCAAAGGGATCGAAAAGTGGTAAAAAATGTTAAAATTGTGGCTATTAATTATTAGCATTGCTGTCGCTGTTAGTGGCAAACAATTAAAAACAGTCTACGAATGGAAATATATAGACTTTGCATGGGAATCAAACGAGCAAAAGTTGGCATACACTAATGATGGCCGTTACATTTACCAAAATATCGTACCAATCGATGTGGACAAATCAAGAGGTAAAATAAAAATTAAAATAAAAAGAAAAAAAAATCCTACAATATATTTTTCTAATCGCATAAATTCTAGACGGGCGTGTATTCATCACATTTATCCGAGATGCGGGTGTGCCAGCGAGCTTGGGGATAGTTACGAAGAAGGAGCAGAAAGCGTCTGGGCCATTGGTGAAACCCTATCCCGACTGGTCTTGGTTCAACAGAAGCGACTGTAATGGCATCACGAGCGTCTATCGAATTCATGTATGGCTTTCACACAGAGTATATCCTATAAGTATAGGAAGTTCACACGAACATTTACGCGGAAGCAGCCTATCCCTCTCCCGACTCACATGTAATTTCGTTTCGACTACTTTCAGATAGACGACTGTAACTCCATGTACGTCTTAGACAATGGATATGTGGGTGATAAGTACACGTGCCCTGCCAAGATATTACGTTTCGATCTTTCTAACGATCGATTGATTGATAGATTGATTATTCCTCATAATATATCCCACAATAAAGATAATATGGGAAGACTGGTGACTCCGCTTGTACAAACAAGTGGTCCAAATTGTCAATTGAGAAATGTAAGAAAACTAAATTCTTTTTTTTAATTATTTTTTTTAAATTAATATTTTTTCCTTTTTTTATTGTCTTTGGTCCTTTAATGATAATTAATGTTTTTGTGATTTCTGAGTATTGTAATCGAATAAGATTCATTTGTGATTGCAAATAATTCAAAAATTTATATCAGACTTACATAATATTGAAAATATTTATAATACGAATTACGTCGAATCATTTGCGACACCATTGTTAAATTATTGACTTTGTTGTTTCAGTTTTCTTTATAATGTAAATATTTTTAATAAGGAAATAATATTTTCCTTGTTCAAAAAAAAATATTTATTTAAGAAAAAAAAATATCAACTTTTATTCTCTAAAAGGTATTCATATCCGACCCAGTTGGTCGAGCCCTAATAGTTTGGAACAGAAAAAATTTCAATCGTCTGGAAGGTCCAGCCTTAATGCCAAACAAGGTTTTATCAAAAGTAACCATCGGAAACGAAAACTTCGAATTGGGAGACAGTTTAATCGGTCTAGCATTATCAAAACGAATAGTAGACGATGAAGGACGAGATTTAATTTTCAATCCATTTGCCTCGCATGCACTTTACACCGCGGATACGCGAGTACTCGAGCGCAGCTATTCCGGAGACAAAATTCGCTACCGTGAGAACCAAGACCTCCTGCCTACCCAAGCTACCAACTTGGCGATCTCCGGTGCTGGTTCTCTATTTCTTGCGCTTACTGGTACCACACCGAGTATTGGTTGTTGGAACCGATATCGGAATATGAGCCGTAACAATTTTGTAATTGTCTATTCTACAAGATACGCGACCATTATAAATATTGTTTTTTTATTTTACAACTTTTAATTTTGTTTTTTTAGGAAATTCCTATAAAAGACGCGCTACGTTTGCAGTTCGTTAGTGGTATGAAGGTACTAGGCTGTTTGAAGACTCGTCGTGTCGAGGAACTTTGGGTCTTGTCTAATAGATTTCAAAAAATATCGGCTGGTACAATGAAATATGACGAAGTCAATTTCCGTATCCTTAAAGGTGGAGTTCGTGAAATTGTTCGCAAAACCAGATGCGAACCACCAAAGGATGTTGACGATCTTATTAGGCCAGACTGTTAGATAATGCTGTTGTAAAATATTTGAATGACATTTAATTTAACTGTTAAAAATTTATTTTGCATAAATCATTTTTGATTATTAAATAAGATGTAATCTTGTTTTTTTTTTTTAAATTACATGTACAATTATTAAATTACAATAATAATTGAAAAAATATTACTGCGAATAAAGATGAACTCGTTAATTCAAAATTTATGTCAGGTTTAAATAAACTTTATCTTAATTGAAATTTAATCAATGTGCACAAATACACACAATATGTGTATATGCATTGATGTAAAAAAATGAATGAATAAAATAAACAATCGTTTATTACATAACAGAAGAAATAAAAAATTGAAGAATAAATACATTTATTTTCAAACTAGCCAATTTAAATTAATTACATAGAAATAGCAGTCAACGATCCTTTCAATAAAATGTTATTAAAAATTTTGTTTAAAATTATATGACGTCCTTAATTTTGTATCACGAAAAAAAAAGAAGGAAAAACAGTCATTTTTCTCTCTTTCTTCCCCACCCATTTCTCCTCTTTCTCTCACTCCTATTCTCTCAATAGTTCATGACGAAAATTTCACTGCTGGGTGTTTGCATAATTTTGCCTGGCGTTGTACCTACCTATAGTTTTCTTCGGTGAGCACAGAGCTCTAAAGTACAAGAAGAAATAAAGAAAGAAAGGAGGAGGAGGAGGAGGGAGGATATACACGGTAGAGCAGAGAGTCTATACCGATTGCTGCTATACAAGTATACCGAAGGACAATAGCTGGCTTTCACTTTTCTTTTTTTTTTATCCAAATAAATCTATCTATATATAGTATATAGTAAATAGACAGATTTTATAAATAGTCGCAGAATTGATATTCAGTTAATCGATGTTTATTATAACTCGATGGTCAGATATTTATATTTACGACAGTTATATCGGTACCAGTATGAATTATGTGTTTTTACCGATCTTTTTTATTAATCGTCCTCTTTCTTTACATCTTGCACCACCCACAACTTTAATATAACGTCTCATCCGCTTGAAATAGGCGTTATTTAAAACGACGGATGCATTATTAATAGCATCATCCTTAATAACAGTAATCAACAACAAAAAAAGTACGAGTTCGCTCGTTTAGCATAAGTATATTTATTTCCATTCTCCATCCCAGCTCGTAACTAAAAAATCTAATCCCATATCTTTTAGAAAAGACTATTTTTTTTTTTTTTACCGATCCCTTGCGTAAAATCGGCACAGCGTATTCCTTTGCTACACAGACACAGAGAGAGAAAAAGTATACTACTCCCCAATTGATTGCATAAAAAGTATATGTAGTGGCAATATATAGTATAGCGATCTCGCGGGCGTGATAAAAGCGCGCGACGACGTAATGTAGGAAGGTGTATATAAGTATTATAGGTCTTCCGCGTGCGTGCGTGTGGCGCAAGCGCGCGGATCGAGAGAAGGCAATGAGTTGTATTTGTGCGTTGTGTGTATATATGGAGTGCAATGGACAAGTATAAGTAGCGTGCGAAGAAGAGGATTCGAGGGAGGATATTCGACTTACTTACATATATACCTTTCCTTTCCGGCGCCACACACACACTTTATACACTTTATACACCTATATATACGCGTTTTATCGAGGAAATGCGAGAATCTCTCGCGAGAACACATCCGTGCATTACCTACTCACTCGCGTCTCGCGTGAGAGAGATATATAGAGAGAAAGAGCACATTCGTATGGTGCGAGGGCCGAATATGGGTTAACGACACCGCCTCTCTATCCTATACATCCTCTGTATTGCTACTTGGTAAATACACTCAACTCCGCCCTCCTCCCCCAATCAACCAACCAACCAACCAACCAAGTCTCTTTTTTTCTTTTTTTCTTTTTTATGTGTTTTATGCACGCTGAATTTTTATTTTGACGCGTGTGAGGATTGTCTTTTCTTTTTCTTTTTTTTACTCAACGTGAGAATATGAAAGGACGAGGTTTGATAGGTAGCGTGTTTAGATGCATTTAAGGAACTGACAAACGATGATGATGATGATAATAATGATGATTTCTAACGGTATATAACGTTAAGTACATATTTGCAAAAAAAAAAAAGAAAAAAAAAGAAAAAAAAATGGAAAGCTACTCATATGTATACTATAACATATGTATTATAGCAGGATTGTACGTATATAATAATTGAAAAATTCCGGTGGGGAGTTATGGACAGTGGCGCAATTAAGTTTTAAGTTTTTAAAAAAGAAAGTACACCTTTCTTATAAAAGTAAAGTATAGTTAGGTGTGAGTTGAGTTGAGTTGAGTATATAGCGAAATCGATTATATACACCTTCGCGGTCGACGCGACTTTTTAGAATCAACTAGCCAGTTTTGTATCAGACACGCGAATAGAACAGTTCTATATATACAAACTTGCTTATAGCGCTAAAACTCGCGCTTTATAAGTACGCGTTCACGCTCTTTTTATCTCCTGCAGTAGATTTTTCTAGAGCGTCTTTTAATTCTTTTTTTTTTTGCATCATTTAAAAGCACCATATGGAGCCAAGGAAAATTCCATAATGGTGAGAGTCTAGTATTTCATATAAGTTATTCGTTCTTGATCTATACTGAATTGTTGGATATGTATCTATACATTAAGATAAACTCGGGCATAAAATTAATTTTGTGATGAATTTGTTTTTTCAAGGATGTATAATATGATATGTTGGTCGATGAATCCGGTGATTTGCAGATGTTAATGATTTTACTGTCTAGAGATGATTGACGAGGTTTGGGATTATGTTTTGTTGCGATGGGTTAATGTTGTGCTGTTATTAAATGTGATGTACGAGAAGATATAGTTATACACACTTTTTTGTGGTGTGTTTTGTTGTAGAAAGTAATTGAATGGAAAAAGTGTTAAATAGTGTGAAAGAGTTGAAATTAGCTATTTTATGAAAATATGTGATGGCTCGAAGGTGTAGATATTATGGTAAAGACAAACGTTTCAATGATTGGCAGATGAAATGGAGTAAAACGGGATCGATTAAAAATCGAATTGATGATTATCATTATGTACCGGATTGGCATGTTTATGCGGATTTTGATCCCTATTCTTACAATCATTTTGAATCTTTCAAGAAAAATCATGATCAGCTGAAATTTAAAAAAAAATCACGTAAGTATATTAATTTATAAGTGTTTTACTAAATTATAAGAGAATGATTAATTAATTTATGTTTGAAATTTTTTGATAATAATTTAAAAAACTAAAACAGAAACATTAAAAAAAAATAAATGATAAAAAACTTGCCAGCAATTAGATTGCATAAATTTTAGTTTTGCAAGTCTTCGAAATTTCTTTTTATAAAATCAAGCTATAGCAAAAAATATTGCAAATCAAATCCAAATAAATAAAAAAAAAGTAATAACGAAACAAAAATCAAATCGGAAGGAAGAAACATCGGGTATGCATAGCAATAACAACAATAACAACAACAACACGCTCCTCATCGTCAGCGAAGCGTAAAATCACAGAGAGCGAATTTCGCGTTCGCTCATCCGATACTAGACAGCAAGACTTAGCCTATGGGTAGCGGCGTGGTATTTCTTTCGGCCCATCGCGCAATTCTCTGCGAGTTCGCGCGTGATAGTGAGTATATAAAGGATGGAAAGAGTAGTCGAAAAAGGGAAAGGGTAGGTATATACATACAACACCCGCCGCGGCCGCGCCGAGTTTGCTTTCCCGCGGTCCGTCGTTCCGCGATGCGCCAATGACCTAGCGAGATGCACCAAAGAGATGCAGCAGTGCATATAGTAATAGTATATAGTATACTACCAATACCTATACAGTCCTATCACCGAAGATTCGGGAGAGTAGGGGAGAGAGTCGTAGCTGTAGGCAGCAATACAAGGAGGACAGACGGGACGGGCCTCCGACGCCACCGCCGCATCATGTTGGAATCGCTCGCGCGCGGATAGTCGCATCTCGACCGGCTCTCCGGTATATCTCTTTCTTATAAGCTATACCTATATACGCATACACACACACTAGTATCATCCTCTTTCTTTCTTTCTTTCTTGCTATTAAGCGCGCCTAAGCGCAATTTCACCGGCTAGAGCTTTCTATAATACACGCGTAGCGCTTGTGATAGGAGCGAGACACCAAGTTGCTTCTTTTTTTTGTCCCCGGATTTTTCCATTGACATAAGACTAAGCTGAGAAGTTGGTGGCTCGAATTGCAGGTAGGTCAATTTATTTATATTATATATCGGTTGATTTTCTTGCTTACTACTTTCGTTAATATCCGTTACCCTATATTGCTTATCATGCTGTGTTCGAAAGTTTACTTTGATTGGTGTAGAGCGGTTCGGTTTCTGAATTTTTTTTTTTTTTTTTTTATTGCTTTGTATCGTTGTTTTTATTGAAAGCGAAGGTAAATACCGATGTGGGTGTTTTGAAATTGTAACACTTAATGAATGCGCGTATAAGAAAGATTTGGTGACAAGAAAAAAAAAAATTTTATTCTACGTAATTACAATAATTTCGTGTGAATTTAGCAATGAATAAATTGGCGGTAAAAAAGTTAAAAGAAAAAAAGAAATAATCGGTGAAAATAATCGATAAATTTCTTGCTAAATTTTAATTTTAACGATATAGATATCCAAAGTTTATGATTAATTTGTTTATAAATATAAAAAATGAAATGATTACAGGAATGGCGAACGTGGTACCATGGCTGATGACAATGTCATTGCTGGGCTTTCAAGAATTCGCCGAGCCCGCGGATCCCAACAGTCAAATTTCCCAAGAATTAACAGCCCCGGCAATGCTACCCCAGCTTCCATCAATGGATTTCGTTATGGTAAAATTCAAATTTTCTTCCTCTTCTTTCGACCCAATTCTTTTTTTTCTCTCTCTCTTCCTTTCTATTATCTTTCATCCGCTGCTCAACTACAATAAATCAATAATTGGCAGTTTAAATAATCGAACTTTTTTTTTATCTGCTTCAATATAATCTTGAATTTTGTTTGAAAAATGTCATAACAATGCCGTAAGTATAATAGTTAAAGAGAAAGAGCTCGTATATAATATAGACGGATGAGGTCTTATCAGTGAAATCGATCTTTAAAATCAATTTCTCTCTGCCTAGTAAACAAGAATATTACCACCGTTCCACATACATATAGCCCGCGGTCCATATTTTATTATCGCTTATTTTTAATCGTCATATTGCAAACAATAAAGCATTTTTGAAAAATTTTTAAAATTGCAAAAAAAAGTATCTCAAACAAACAAACAAAAATTCTAAAGCAATCGAAATTGCAACTTCCGTCTGTCTTAAATTTCTCGAAGTAAACAGTAATTAGAGACTCTAGAAGCAGGAGAGAAGGAGAGTGATTAATTCTTATTTCCACAACACACAGCCATCCACAACATCGTTCGACGACCCGGCATTTGGACAGGAAGAACCTCCAGTTCACAATTGCGAGCACTTTCCTCGCAACCACAAACACGAAACGACAATCAAACCAAAGTTACAACAGCCAACAAAACAACACAACCAGCAACAACAAAATCATCAACAACAACAAAGTACAGACAAGCCACATGGCTTCCAAATTGATCCGAATTTCGTGACGAGTCAAAGTAAGCAGTCCCAGTCTGATACGGGTAAGAAAAACGAGAGGAATGTCGAGTCTTTCCAACACGGAGCTACTTCCAATTCGATACAGCAGCCTGCCAAAACTGGCAATCAGGCTCGGCTTAATCAGAGCGACAGGTTCCTTGGGCCTGGACATACATTTAGGCCGCCTAAGGAAAATGGTTTCAAGGACGAGTATGCTGGACCGTCTATGCAGCTGGTGAATTTACTTAAACAATTAAGATTATTGATTTTTTAAATTTTTTTTTATACATGCAAATTTTTTTTTTTTTTTATGTGCAGGCTTATTATTGGAAGACCGTGGATTTTGAGTTCGAGAACGAAGAGCATAAAAACAGCTTGCTTTATAGTGGTACCTTTATACCCGAGAATAATTTGCCGCTTGGTCTTGAAGTTTGGAAAGACAAAATTTTTGTAAGTTTACCGAGATGGAAGAAGGGCATACCGGTAACGCTAGCTACCATATCTACGAAGTCGATGAGCAAAAGTCCTAAGCTTCGGCCTTATCCGAATTGGAGGTGGCATCATTTGGGTAAATATTTATTAATAAATCTTTAATTAATGCATCAAGTCGGCTAAATATATGTATTATTTTTTTTTTTTGTTCAGGTAATTGTCAGCTATTGACATCGGTATTTAGAATGCAGATCGACGAGTGCGATCGCCTATGGATTTTAGACTCGGGCAAAATCGACGTAACCAGCGAGCCAAAGCAAGTTTGCCCACCCAAAATTTTTGTATTTGATTTAAACACCGATGAACTGATTCGCTCGTACGCACTACCGCCCGACCAGGTGAAAGAAGACTCGCTATACTCCAACATCGTCGTCGACGTGAGAAACGATCAATGCGATCGCGCAGTCGCCTACGCCTCGGACGTCTGGCGTTTCGGATTAGTAGTCTACGATTTTTACAACGACTCCTCCTTCCGGGTCCAGCACCATTACTTCTTCCCGGATCCCCTCTCCTCGCGCTACAACCTCCACGGTCTGGAGTTTCACTGGACCGACGGACTTTTTGGCATCGCTCTCACGCCGGTTGATATAAACGACGAGAAAACTATGTTCTTCCACCCGATGTCCAGCTTCCGGGAGTTCGCGGTACCTCTCTCTGCCCTCAGGGACAAACGTACCGTTGATGCTAGCCCTGATAAATTCGTGCCGGTTGGCAGACCAAGGGCCAAGGACTATGGGCACTCGTCCGCCTCAACGATCGATCGAGACGGGGTAATGTTCTTCAATATGGTGACTCGAGACTCGGTATGGTGCTGGGATACCCGGAAGGAGTACATACCCCAGAATCTAGGAGTCATCGGCTCGAGTAACGTCTCTCTTGTTTTTCCCAACGACATCAGAATGGATCACGAAGAGGACCAGAACGTCTGGATACTGTCTAATAAACTGCCTATGTATCTCTACGGGCTCTTAAATAAAAATGAGATCAACTTTCGGATCTTAAAGGCTAACGCTAAGGATGCTATTAAAAACACTGTCTGCGATCCAAGCTATATTGTGCCAGAAACTGCACCGGTTTATGAAGGAGCCTGTTAACACGAGTGGGATATGCATTATTATTATAATGAGGTGCATGATTCACCTATTTCTGTTTATTTCTCTCTCTCTCAATAGTTGAGAAAACTATAATTTTTTTCAAGCTCGTATATAAATATATAGGAGATCTTATATAAGATTCTTATCAAATAATTTAACCAGACATGTATTTTATGTGTAGGTAACATTGTATTAAAATATAAGTTTTGTGTATATGATTGATGCGTAATAATTAAGTGCAATAAATCAAACAGCGAATGACGAATCAGCCTTTTCGTCAAAACAAACTATTAAACAGGTATAATAATTTTATCCGATGTAGGCTAGATAATGATATGTAATAATAAATTTATTTACAAAATATGGGCTTTTTAATACTTTCTTTTTTATCCATATTTATAAAAAATAAAAAAATTTTTAAACTCATAATTTGTACTCACTCGTATCCTGTTGAACTACATTGTAAATTCTTCCATGTCACTTTCATCTGAAATTCCTTTTTCTGCATATTTCCAACTACACTCCCCGCCAAGAACACTCAAACTTTCCATACTATCTTTGTTCCAGCTGGCAATCCTCTCTTTTATTATATCTGATTTCAATTTCTTACGGTAGTTTTCCAGAATCACTTGAGATTGAGTTTTTATATTCGTTTTATGTTCGGAAATTGGTACTTGCGAGAATAACTGTAACGTGTCCTTATTCTTTTCACTTATCGTTTCTTCAATTTGAGCTTTTTCAATATTGGATAATTGAAAGTTTGATGCCTCTGCTTCTTTATTTTGTAAATCCGAGTTATTTATTTCAACTTCAGCATTTTGATAATAATTTACTTTTGAATTTGGATTACCGAATAATGACATGAATTGCGTGAAATTATTCGTTTTTGCAAGCTTTTCTAATTTTCTTTGTACTTTATCTTTATCATTAGTACTGTGTTCAAGTTTATTTTCAACTTTTTTGTAAAAACTATCGAAAATTTTAACTAAATTATCGTCCGATGCATCGTTAGAAACGTTTTGCTCGGAAAATTCTGTATCTCCGTTAACACAATTAATTTCATGCGAAAAGTTTGCAGAGCAACTTGATACTTCGTTCTTACTTGTTGCCAACTTGGAAACTTCAGCACCAGCATACTTAGCAAAGCTTAAATTACGGGACTTTATTAAGCTCAAATCGCATACTTCGCTATCTAATTGCATCACATTTCCGGAAGATAATCCTTCTCCAGCTTTCAGACGATGTACACGTAAATTATTTTCAAATTTCGTAGGGCAGACTTTATTACAACTTGTAAGTTTTTCTTGTATTTCCTGTTCTGCATGCTCATCGTTTAAAAATTTTTTCCAATCATTCGAATCATCAACATCTTTTGTTTCATGATTATTTTTAAAATATAAATTATTATGATGTTGCAAAGCTGAATTACTACGCAACTCTTGAATCCCTTCTCGACTAGTAGATGCCATTCCATTCATTGTATCCACATACATATTCAATGCCACAATATCGCTCTGAATCTTCTTTTCTTGATTGCTTATATCCTTAAAAGCCGTCATGTATTCAAGCGTGTTATTAAAAAACAGATTTTCCTTAGAAGCACTGATCCGAGCCCCTTCAACGTTGCCATGGCGTGCGCTTTCGATAGCAGAAAGAGTCTCGCGAGACGAATCCATGAGCTCCTGGAATTGTTCCAGTAGCCTGGCAGCTAAGTTTTTACGTCGCTCCAGTTCATCAACGCTATAATCCATCGGCTGGATCGATTCACTCGCCACCGTCGTAATCGTCAAATCCTCGGAGGACTCAAGCTCGTCAGGAGGAGAAAGAGCAGGCAAAGCTCTTTCAAAATCACGCCAGCCCGTTGCTTTGAATACCTCGGCTACGGTAAGAGCAAATGCCTGATAGACCGGATATGGCTCGCTCGCTTCTGGGCCCAACCTGAAGCCCCGCTCGCTTTCGTCGCTGAATGAGAATGCGCTTTGCAACAAACTCAGAGTCTCGTCGTCGGCTAAAGGTCGGCTCTCAACTATCCTCGAACAAGACTCACTTTTGCTTCCTTGTTCTTCGGGGTGATGGCTGGAAGTGGGTCGGGTACTCCAGTCTAGTCCTTCAATCGTCTCTCGCATGCTTGCCGGTTTTGCTGCGACGTTGTTACGGATAGGTATGTTTATTGAAACCAAAGAAGTTGTGTCTTCTGCATTTATGGGCTTGATTATTTTGATTTCGATATTATCTGAATTCTTTGCGATAATACTGGAGTGAAACTTGGTAACTGGATGATCGAGATTTTCAATTTCCAACTTTCTTGCGGGCGAGGTAGTTGCTATTTTCGTATCATTAGAAATTTCAGTTTCATCAAGTAGCAAAGAATTATATTCTGAATTTTTTTGCTCTTGAGTAAATGTTAATGTACTTTTGTGATCCGTCCGAGGCATTTTACTTGCCGTCATTTTTGACTTTTTCTTTTTTTGGAGCAATTCATGCCTGTCCATCTCGAGAGTCAAATTATTATAAACTTGAAGATTGCGTAATTCTCTTATTTTTTCATCTTCCTTACAATCTGTCCATTTCATCATTTTTGATGTCTTCAAGACAGAAAAGTTTGATGTTCCACATTTGGAGTAGTCTAAAACTGTATTTTGCGATGTGCCACTTGTGAAAATAGGATGAGATTGAATACACTTTTTTTGATATGGATTTGTTGTAAGGAGTGGATTGATATCGACAAAATGAGCAACTTCTGCTTTGGTAACATTTCCATCATGTGATTTGTCGATTGGTTTTACTAAATTCTCGTTGCATTTTAATCCGGAATATTTCTCTGTTTTTTCGGATAATTCGTTGATTGTACTTTTTACAACAGGACTGTGCTCTGATTTTTGCAGTTTATTAATATCCACAGAAAAGTTTGACTCCTTTGAAAACAAATTTCCATTAAGAGTTGACTCAAGTTTGTGTTGAAAAACCCACCATTTTTGCGAATTGTTTTTTATAATATTACGATTTTTCATATTTATAGACTTGCACATTTTATCCAATAACTGAAAATTTTTATCCAAAAGAAACGAAAGATTATCATTAGGTTTATGCAAACCCTTTTTAAAGTTTAACATGGTTTTAGAAAGTGCTAAAGAATCACACGACGATTTATCTAAATTTTTAATAGCACTACTATTGCGATTTACTCTTTTTGGCTTTTTATCAGCATGTATTTTTCGTTTGGTATGGACGCTATTTTGCGATGATTTTATTTCAATTCCACCGCTTTCTTTCATCGGATCGGTACGAAATTTTTTTGAGTCGGATTGATCATTTTCTTCGTCATCCTCCGAACTCGAGCAAGCGCATGTATTTCTAATCTCACTAAACGAGCGACCGGGTAACTCTGCAGTATCTCGCTTCATCAAAATCGTTTCAGTTTTCATTGAGTCCTCGGATTCGGACGATTCACTCGATTCTTCTTCCGAATTCAAATTTGAAAGCAGATTTTCATCAAAGTAATTTATCATGGATTTGGATCTCTTCTCGCGTCTGCGTTTTCGCGCTTCTTCCACTTGTTCTGGAGAAAGCTTTAAATATCTTATCGTCTTCTCTGCAGGAGTAAGATTCTTTTCGATGAATGAAGACTCGCTCCAATTGTCCAGGGTCACACTGTCTTTGTCGTCATTGTAAACAAAGGTGACCAACGATTTCACAAACCGCAGTTCTTTGTCAAAACTTGTCGACGACTCGCTTTGTGCCTCGGATACGTTTGGTGAGCTGGTGCACGCCCCAGGCAAAACACTCGAGCAGCACGTTATTTTGCCTCCAGTTTTACGACACTTACGCCGGTGTTCAAGCTCTCGGATGTCTTGGTAGAAGTCGAGGAATACGTACCAGTTATATCCTGCCACGACTGCAAGAAACAATAATAACGTTATATATAATATAAAAATTGCAAGTGCGATTGATAAATAAAAAGACGAATAGTAAAACTTACGAAAGTTCACTGATTCAACGAGTAAAAACTCGAAGAGAGCAGAGCTTGAAATAATGCGTTCGTAATAGAAAAGAACGGCGTATCCGATGTCTAAAATCTTAGGTAACAGGGAATTGAGGGCATGAATGACAAGCCAGGGTAGCAGGATGTCGGAGCGACTCATCGTTATCACGGAGTAAAGCTTGAGCAACTCGGCGAACGGACCTGCGAGGCCGCAAATAAACTCCATGATCACCGTGGCACCGATTACTAATTTAACAATAAAATTGAGTTAGATTTTGCTTCAAGATCAATAAATTTGTTTACAAAAAAACTTACGTTGTTTTATGGCTGAGGTGAAGGTATTGCCAAAACGCTCATTATCGAAGGACAACTGGAGATCACGAACTAGGTTCAGTCGCACCATTAGCCCGAAAGGCTTCCAATATAAAGCAGAGTAAGCCTATTTTTTGATATACGATTAAAATAATGGATTGAAAAGATTTTTGCTGAGATACGAGAAAATGTATATGAATCGTTTACCATTCCGAGGAAAGCCATTATCAGGAGCTTTGTCTGATGCGGAATGCCTCGGTGTTGATGTGTCATCGGACGTCTTTCTTGAGCCCAGTTTAGCTTTAGATGGTAATTGGTTAGATTGTTGAATTGCTCACGGCTTAAATTGTTAATCAAATATTCTGTGATTATAATTTTTATAATTGACTACGCGAATCCGATCTAAAGGTTTGTTGTATACTTACTCATAACCTTTTGTTTCTGCTGTTTGTAAATAAGTGTTGAAAAGAGAGACAGTTATACTACGCGATATAAATTTAGTTGCATTCTGCTGTCTAAAGCTTACTTTTACAATGTTTTATAAATGTAAATGACTTATTTATGTAATACCTATTATTTAGTTCATGACAATCAAAAGAAAAAGACTAAAGTTTATTACATTTTTTTTTACTTCAATAATCAAGACGAATTCACTGAAAAATTTTTGATTAAAAATACCGCCAACTGATTCGGCGCTGATGTCGATAAGTTGGCGCTCGTCGGCTCGTGACGTTTTCAGAATTTTTGAAATTTGCAACACTTCGAATACCACACGCTGCTGTGCGGCGAAAAGATTGAGTTTATTGATCGTAAAGTCGATTATTTATTCAATCTAGTGCATTTTGGCAATAGGTAAGAATATTTTAATTAAAAAATATTTACTTTATTATTTCGAAGTCGCAAGATTTTTTTGTCTTTTAATTTTCACAACACGAATAAAGTTAAAAATGTTTTAATAGCTTAGTCAGGTTATGTTTTCTCAACTCCACGCTATATCGTCGGAAGTAACAATATTTACTAAGTTAGAAATCCGTTGTTTAAAGAGAAATCTTGATAACTTGATTTAAATAAAGTTTATAATATAAATATATTATGTTTAACGTCAATTATGTTGTAAATATTTTTTTATATTTCTCACAATTAATGATTAAATTATTTAGTATTCACTGATCACTTTTCTTTGACATTTACACCATTTTAATTTTTGTAAAATAATAATAATTGATTAATTAATAACTAATATTTTCAGGAAATTGTTGAATTTGTAAAATTATTAGTATTGTTCATTAGTTAATATCTTAGAAATCTAAACTATGGATGTATTAGCAGCTCGATTAGCACAAAGTACTAAAAGTAAAAGTACAAAAAAGTTAGCAAAAAAAGATTCAAAGAAAAATAAAGAAAAGACTATTGCTAAAGTGGATTCTGTATCATTCAAAAAATCTTTGAAAAAGAAAGATGCAAAGAAAATCTCCAAAGAGGTTACTAATTCAAAAAAAGAACTTCTTCTGAAAAATTTAGCTGAAAAAGTTGACAAAAATCTTGTTAAAATTGTCAAGTCATTAAAAAAGATTCCTTCAAATACTCAAAGTGAGAAAAAAATAGGAGTTTTAAAAACAGTAGATAATGTCATCCTTAAAAAAAATAAAAAGTCAAAAAAAGATATTGAAGCCACAAAACCTCTTATTACAGTTGAAAGTAATTCTTCTGGTACTGTAAACCAATTGAAGAAAAAAGATAAACTGGAAAAGAAGAATTTAGCTACAATTAAACAAAAGAAAAGTAAGCCTATTGAGTCAAAAGTTTTAAAAAATGTTTCCACTAAGGAGAACATAAAGAAGCTTAAAAAACAAACTGTTGAAACTGTGGTACCAAAAGAAAATAAAATAGTTAAAAAAGTTTTGAAAAATGATTCTTCTAAAGAAAATATAAAGTTGACAAAAAAGGTAAAAAAACAAATTGTGGCTGAAATTGTGGCACCAAAAGAAAATAAAATAGTTAAAAAAGAATCAACAAAAAAGAAAATTTCTACTGATGCAAAAGAAGATCAACCAATTACTTCAAAGTTGAAAAAAACCAAGACCAAATCAGATAAACTAATTAAAACAGAAAATAATGGAGAAATTGAAAATATTAAGTCCAAAAAGAGGAAATTAGAAGAAACCAAAAAATCTGATAAATTAGAAAATCCATATCCGACCAGAAAAGAAGTTGTAAAATGTATAAAAGCTCTTTTAAAACTTGTGGAAATTGAGGAAGATAAAAAGAAAAATCTATTTAATTCAGAGAAACCTTCAATTAATATGCATGTTACATGTATTAAAATACCAAAGACACCTTTACATCAAATGAGAATGTAAGTATTTTTAAATATTAAACTTGTGATGAAATAATTTAAGGTACTAAAGTACATACACATGATTAAATACTTTTTTAATACCAATGGATCCTTATGATAAAATACCATGATTAAAAAATTTGTATGAAAATAATTTATTACTGTATTTAATTTTCAATTTTATTGAACAGAAATAACAATTTAAAATTTTCTTTTCAGTCTTCTTCCTCACAGCATGGTAAAAGCTACGGATGATGTTGCATTATTTGTAAAAGATCTTAAGAAAGGACGAAGAAGAGATCCTGAAGACTCAATACATCATTATGAAAATATTTTAAAAGAAAATGAGTGTACTCAAATTAAAACTGTTATCCCATTAAATCAAGTAAAGACAGAATTTAGACCTTTTGAAATGAGAAGAAGACTAGTAAGCTCATATGACTACTTTCTTGTTGATGGCACTATTTCTGGGCACATGGCTCATTTACTAGGAAAAACATTTAGAAAAAGTAGGAAATTACCAACTTCTATTCACATGAAAAGAAAGGATTTAAAAACAGAAATTGATACTGCACTCAGAAAGACTAGTCTAGAAGTACATGCTACTGGTGATTCTTCGACTGTCAAAATTGGTCACTGTGCAATGAGTGTAGAAGAAATTGCTGACAACATAATGGCTACAATTCAAGAATTGAGTAAAAATTACCCAGGAGGTTGGGAAAATATTAGATCGTTAAGAATAAAAACACCATTAGGTATCTCAATACCTGTATATCTCACATTGAGTAAGTCTAGTTTTTTATGTTTAAATGTTTTATAGATTATTTAATTTTGCTTTTACATGATTATACATTTTAAATACCAATGGATCCTTATGAGAAATCTTGATATCAAAATTTTTATGACCATTTCATTTATAAAATTTTTATTTCTCTAAAAATTTAGAACATTATTTAAATCTTTTTTTAATTTTTAGAAAGTAAGAATGAAGTTGCAGTACCTGTACAACCTCCAAAACGACCCAAGGCTTTCCAAGAAGTTGAAGGAGAATTGTCTACATTCAACTCAAACACAAAAGTTATTGTTTTGCCAGAGGGTACAGTCAGAGTTGTTAAGACACGTGATGATACTGACGCAGAGGCAAAAGATGATGACAATTATAAAGATGAGGATGAAATTGAAAGTGAGAATGAAGATGAAAATGAGAGTGACAATGAAGATGAGAATTAATGTGAGTATGAGTATGAAGATGAGAAATGAAACAATGTAAATTATATATTTAATAATTAGAGATAACTTTTATTAAGTTAGCATATTTATAAAGTTAATAAAAACTTTTTACTCTTTAATGAAATTGTAAATAAATGCTTCATTTTGTACAATTATTTGTATTATATATCTATAAATTTAAAATAAATAAAAAATTTGTTAATATAAATTATTGTAGTTTTTAGATTAGTTTCAAAATTGCTTTAACATTTTATATATATACAAAATTTAATATAAAATCGTTTGATCTTTTTTTGAAATACTTTGATAATTATTAGTTGGCGTTATTGGTACTGTACTTCCATTGGCATGCTGCATAGATTTATGCAGTGGGTCACTAGTAATACTTGCAGATGTAAAAAGAACAACTTCAATTTCTTGTAAATTTTGTAGTCTTTGCACATCTTTATCTCTTCTAATTTTAGTATTCGGCAACTTTCTTAATTTGACTACTTGTGCTGGATTAATTTCCAATTCATCACAACATAATTTCATTAAACTTTGGTAAGATAAGGCATTACAAGGAAGATCAACTTCTATAAAGTCACTATCATTTGAATTAGCAACTCTAATTTTCAAAACTAATTCTGCAAAATAGACATACGTACAGAAGAATTTAAAAAATTAATCATTTAAATTTTTAATTAAAGAAATCAATATCCTACCTTCTTGACACACTGGCAAACTACTAGCAGGTTTACTTGCAGACAAATTACTAACAGGTTGACACACTGTCAAGTTACTGGTAGATTGACATACTTTTTCTTGCTCTTTAACATGTTCAACTTTATTATGTCTATTACGAGGAACCAGATAATTAAACTCTTCTGGTATAAAAACCGGAGATTCTTCTCGTGACAATCTTGGATGATCAGGTGGAGTACTCAGCAACTGTTGAATGTAAGGGTTTGTAGTGACCAGTGCAGGTGTTTCACCTTTCTCAGCTTTGATATTCTGATCTGCACCGCTATTCAGCAGCAAAACCACCACGTCGGAGTAGTTTCTCTTTGCAGCCCAGTGCAGAGGTGTCCTGTTTAAATAATAATAATAATAAATTTATTTACAAATTTCATACTGTAGAAATAAATGTTTAATCGTACCAGCCATTGATCGAGTGCCTAGCATTAACATCGACTCCGAGGTTGATGAGCTTGCGTACAGTGTCAATATCTCCGAGGTTGGCTGCATGTCGCAGCTGTTCCTCCAGTATCCGACGCTCGTCCATTCTCACTACTCTGTGCTGTTATAGTATTTACAACTGGATGTTCAGTTTTTAGATTTACACTCCATCCCAGTCATCGTCTAAATTATTTACGATCACGATTTCTGCAGCCTCCCTGATCCTTTACTTGTATTTTTCTTTTTACAACTGTAGTAGAGGGCGTGCTAATTGACGCCCACGCTGGTAGTAAAGAAGGGCTCTGCAGCAGCAGAAAGACAATTTTCCAGTTGCTTTGCTATTGCTAAACGCATGGCATCATTTGGAGCCGGTTTTGTTTAGGTTTGATAGATTAGAATAAAAATTTAACAATGGGATTGATAAGAAATACGACTTGATTGTTTTTGAAAGATTGTCGATTTTATTGATACCTGCCATAAATAATAAGTCGAAATTTTTAGTTTCTTTACATTCGTTTTATCTACTTGGATAGATTTTTTTATTCTGCAAAATCTACTATAACCTGCAAGTAGTGCAGAGGTTGTATGTTTTTTTTTTTTTTTTTTGGTATAAAAAACATATTGACACGTTATAATTTAATTAACATCACCATGGCTAGAGCTTTTATGAAAATGTCAATGGCACTGAAAAGTGTTTCAATGACACCAAGATATTTTACTACTGCAAGAGTTTGTTACTGTAATCAATTACAAGGCAGGTTTCTTTCTTCTTTTTAAATATCAATTGTAATTAAAAATATATTTTAAAATATTTCTTATTTTATCCTGTTGCCTATATTTCAGAAATTGACACTGGAGTAAAAGTAAAAGCAAGTAATTCCAGAGAACTCTTTGCTGCATTACATACAGATATCAATCCTGCCAGTCTTTTATCAGTTTTAGAAATAAATAAAGACATAACTGATGGCAAACATATTGTATTAGCTTTGACATTAATGCATAAATATTACCAAACAAATGCACGTTCTATGCAATCATTGCATAATTTACACCATGATTTACATTTTAAAAAAATGTGTTCTATTCTACATAGAAATATGCGTACATTTGATATACCGCAAATTATACAAAGTATAAAAATTCTGAGTCTTTTGAAGGTCCCTGCTTCAAGTGTTATGGTTCAATCACTTTTACAATTAATTAGAGATTCTGTAAATAACTTAAATTTAAAAGAAATTTTTTTTCTGACTCATTTGCTACAAGTCATGGAATCATCTCATTTAAGTAAAGCAATATTCCTTGCTTTACCAGATGTATTTAAAGCTCAATATAAGTTGCAAATTGATAAAGAAGACATCAATGAATTAAAAGAAGCATTACGATTTGCTAGTACTCATTTACAAGATCCAGCAGTTATTCATTATCTTTTAAAAGCTATTGATAATTTTGAAGGATGTATAGATGTTGATACAGCACTATCAATTTTATGGTCTCTTTGTAACATAAAGAATTTATCACCAAATTATTTAAACATTCTACCCAGAATAAATACAGTAATAAGAGAAAATATTAGGCTGATGAAACCATTTGATGTTGTGCATACTTTATTGCAGTTGTCATTAAAGATATCTGAAGGGTATGTAGTTTATGAATATAATTTAAAATTATCTATGATTATCATGATACATTTTATTTAATATTTTTTAGAGTTGATGATTTTTATGATCCCTTACTTATTACTGCATTAATTGAAAGAATTGTGAATGATGATTTTGATTTTAATAAAGCTGGGCAAGCCTTACTAAATATAAATAGAATGAGGTTTATTAGCTTAAGATTATTAAATTATTTATCATCAATAGCCAGTTTTGATGATAAAATTTTATCCAAGTGTAACCCTAAATTCATAATAGAACTAGTTAACTCTTTAGCAGATGCTCATCACAAGCCACCACATTGGAGTCGTTTAAGCTATCTTTTTACTGAAAATTACTCACGAATAATAGAGCCTGCAAATTTATGTCAATATGCTCTCAGTTTGACATCTCTTGACTATTTTCACCCAAGAATTATAGAAAAAGTTTTTCTTTTTGATGTGAATTTGGGATTGTTATCAGACATCCATAAAAAACATTTCAAAAAATTATATTATATTGTCAAATATTTTTATCCAATTTATTCTGGAGCTTGGCCATCAGAAAAATCAATACAAACTTTTAATAATTTTAGCATATCAGATTATGAAAAGCCTAAAAATTATCCACTACTCTCAGCTTTAGAACATGTTATTGGAGGATCTTCTTTTATCAAAACAAATTTAGAAACAAAGGAAGGATTTTACATTGGTAAGATCTATATATACTTTTTATTTCTTAAAATTTATTTTGTTATATTTAAATTTCTGATTCTAATATTTTGAAATTTTGTTGCAGATCATTTATTAATTTTTCAAGATGGGAATCCAGTTGCATATGAAACAACTGAGTTAACCGAAGATTCAAATTCTACAATTTGTGTAGATAATTTAAATATTTCTAAAGAATTAAAACGGTAACTACTTTGTCATAATTTATATTTATATTTATTTTCAATGTTCTTAATTTAATTGAATATCTAATTTTTTAGAGTGGCTGTGTTGTTGTTACCACCTGAGGTGTATGGTAGGAATGTAAAATTATTAAATGCTGAAGTTTCGATAAGTATAAAAATTTTAAAAGCAATGTCTTATGAAGTAATACATATACCGTTGGAAACTTGGACAGCAATGCCTGAATATGAAAAACTTCCATATTTACAAAATTTGATTGATACAGCTAAGGAAAATTGTAAGTGTAGTAAATAAGAAGTTAGATTATAAATATGTACAGCATTTGTTTATAAATTGTTATTAAATTAAAAAAATTAAATTTTTTAAAAAATTTAATTTTCTATTTTAAATTGAATTACTAAATTATGCATTTTTAAACAGTCAAAAATAAAAATTTTTGGATTAAGATATTGGTTTGCATTGGTTGGTCAGGTAACTTAAAATAAAAAGCCAAACAACTCAATAACTTTTCTAAAAATGTATAAAAATGTTATTACACGTATAAAAAAGTACGAAAAAAAATAATCTGCAAAAACGTATATACAATAATACATTACTACAATTATATCTACAATCAAGGATATCGTCAATAGGTGTAGAGGAGGGTAAGGATAAGGAAAAGGGTGATAGGGGAGGGGGGGGGGATATTGGGATGCACAGGAGATAATACAATCAACGTGTAATTTAGCGTGCAGAATTTGCGATTTCGCGCCTCGCACGTTCGCTCTCTCGCATCGCACAAGAGCAGCGCAATCTCTCTTTCTCCCTTACTCATTCACTCACTCACTCACCAACTCTCTTTCTCTTTCCCTGCTGGCTTTCACACCCACTACTGCTACTCTCCGGCACGTCCTCGTCGCGCTCTAGCGCGGACTATATATCGGCTCGGCCCGTAGTTTGCGGGCATCAGAGTCGTTGGCACAATTAAAAGCATTGGAAAAAAAATTAAAGAAAGAAGGAGAGAAAAAGAAGAAAAAAAAGTCAGCGCTCATTTGCATCGTGCACGGAATTTGCGGGTCGTACACATATACATGTACGAAGTGAAAGTCCAGCTTCTTCTCTGACTCTATGTACCTATGTGTGTGTGTGTGTACGAGTGAGAGAAATAATGAAAGAAAGAGAAAGAGAGGTAGGCTGGAGGAGGAGGTATAGTAGTCCTCTCTTGGTCTCGTTTCCGGAGCCGATGGTATACATATATAGGTAGGACTCGTGTTTGGCTCCTCAGCGACTTAGCAATGCCGCACTCTCCATTGGATCCTCGTCTGCATCTGAATTACTTTCCGCTGCGTCGACGAAGGCTGTCGATAGATCACCTGCCAATTTGCTTACGCTCTCTGACGATACGTCGTACATGAAGATTTCCTTATCCGCATCCGAACCATCTCTGCCCCTAAAATGTAATAAGCAATGAGGAAATTTTCTTATTTTTTTAATCTTTGTATATGAAAGGTAGCTAGGTATTCTTCAAATAAAAATTTAGCTCCAATTGCGTTAATATAATTTATGCCTGAGTGATGATCAAGCAGCATTTTCCTCGCATAAAAATATTCATTGCTTCATGTTTTATTTTATTTTATTTTTTTCCCATTTTCCAACTTTACATTGTCTTCAGAACTTTCAAAACGCCCCGCGAGAAAATTCAAGCCAACAGAATATACTTGTACATCTAGCAAGTTAAAAGCGAACGCGGTTATGCAGGTGAAGATTGAGCGATTTAGCCGTAAGGCTATTTACTTTGGTAAACCCAAACGCAGAGAAAAGTGTTAAAAACAAAAATAAAAAGAAACAATCGGCTGCGCGCGTATTTTACATCTGATAATTTAATACAAAGTTGAGAACGGCCGCAAAATGCTCGCGCGCAAATATTCATCATAAAGCCAAGCGTCTCTCTCTCTCTCTCTCTCTCTCTCTCTCTCTCTCGCGGTCGCTCTAATTTCCGCGTGTGCGAGGGAAAAAAAAAATACTCCACCACTACCACCACCATCCACACCATCACTTGCAGTGGCGAAACCGCGCAAAATTGCAATGCCTCGTCCTCGCGCATATATTCTGAACGCGCGAAAAACCGCAAGCCAACAGCAGCAGCATCAGCACCAATTTTCCCAAGCTACATTTCGTCGCCTATATACAGCATATTCGCAAAGTCATTTCAGTGTTAAAATCAAGTGAAGAACAAAAGCGCAAGTTCCATATACCTATGCATCTAGCTTAGCGATCTCCCGGGAGGATCGTGGTCGGCCGAAGATTCCTTCTCGACTTTCCGTTAATTGGCAATGTTTATATACACATACATACATACGCGTAAGCTGTCGGCCTGCTTCTTATTTTTTTCTTTTTTTCATCTTGCAATCGTATATCCTACGCAAACACTTGCTCCCTTTTTTTTTTGTTATAGTTAAAAGCGTAGACAGCTGAGAGCAGAATGAGTGTCGCAAGCGCGTGAGGCAGAGATCGGACGATGCACCGGTGAAATCCAGAGCGCCTGATGGATTTTTTTTTTTTTTTCGTACACACATATGTATGAGCAGGGGGGAAAGAAAAAGGACTTGGATAAAATGATCGGCTAGATTTATGATGCTTAAGCAACGCGAGCATATAAGTAGCTTATAATGCAACTCACTTTATTCCTTTAATTAACGTGGATTGCGTGAGTTTTTGTTTGATTATTTTTAATTTAATATTTCTTTTTTTTTTACTTGATATTAAGGACTTTATCTATACTTGATTTTACGCGTTTTCAAAATACGAAATAATAAATCGTACGAAATGTCTAGCCACTTTCGAAAGTTTTTTTTCTTCTTTCTTTTTTTTTGAATTCGAGAGAGTTAAGAAAGAGAGAGAAGGACTTCTTTTTTTTCATTCGCGAAAGCTGGATCGATTGCTTTAATTAAATATTAATATCAGCTGCCATGCTACTGCTGTCACTCGAGGAATGTTAAAATTGAAAGAATTTATCAGAAGTGATAATTACGGCAAAATTTTATCGAAGATGAAGAGAAAGAATCAATATTCAAAAAAGATTTTTTTTTAATATATTCAAAATTATGTATATGCTATGTAAGTAAGGCAAGAACATAACTCACGTGGTTACAAGCAGCACGACGGACTGCCTTTGCGGTTCGGTTTGCCTCTCGTGATCCAGCCAGCGCTTGTAGTTGTCAGCCGAGGGCTTCTTCACCAGCTGCTTCAACGAGTCACCAGCGAGAAATCGTATCGCATGAACGTCGTTGGCGATCTTTCTCTGTTGCCTCGCGGACAGCTGTTCCAAGCCATCCTTATCGGGTTGTCCATTGGCCGCGTAATCGACAGGTGCGAGTACGACGACAGATGAGATCCGCTTGCCATTGAGTTCCGGAACGTCGGGTATGGGGAACGAGGTGCCACTGACCTTGAGCGGCAGGTATCGATTGTACTGTCCCGCTGCAGCAGTGGCAGCTTCACCTTCTACTGATACTGGATTCAGACGAGTCGCGTTCTCCAAGATGTGTCGCTCGGCTAAACTTTGACCTTGGGCAGAATTAGGGTCGAATCGTACGACCTTCATCTCCACACCACCCGGCCTGAGGGTAACTGGCTCTGCGAGGTTTCGAGCTGCGAATGCCGCAGCGGAGGAGGCACTTGCCTGCTGCAGCTCGTCTACGACCTTGGGTCGTTTTGCGATCCGTGGTACCGGTTCACTAGCCGAGGTTGCTGCCGCTCCTCCAGCCCCATAGAAATTAGCCAGCGCTTCGGGTGGTAAATCAGCAATGTTAATACCACCCACCTTGTCGTAGTCGAGAATTTGGATATCCGCATTGCCGAGGATGCCTGAACTGAGCAACTGCTCGCGAATATCATCTGGCACTTCGTCAGGTAAATTTGCTATATTTTCCTTAATTTTTGCTTGGTGCTTGGACGACAGAGTCGTCGTCGGTGGGCTTGTCGTTGTAGTCAAAGGTGAAGGGGTAGCCCGAGTTGGGCTTGTGGCACTGCTAGGTCTTTGCGTCGTTGGTGAGTATCTCAGACTGTTGGGTGTCGAGGCCGAGTATTTTCTCGCCTCGTCGTCGCTCTTCGTCACGGGAGTTGCATAAATTTTATCGTTTAAGCTATTTTTGCCTTGGAACACGGCTTTTCCCCAAATGGAAGACTGTATTGGATTTTCGGAAGGTCGCTGTTGTTGGGCAGTTGGGAGGTTTTGCGCAAAGAAAGATGGCTGTGGTGGCTGCTCAGGAGGTCGTTGCTGTTGAGCGGTAGGTAGATTTTGAGCAAAGAACGCTTGCTGATTTTGATAGTTAGGCTGCTGTTGTTGCTGTTGCTGTTGTTGTTGTTGTTGTTGCTGCTGCTGTTGCTGCTTGAATATCTGATTACCAAACTTGAACGTTTGCTGTGGTACATGCTGATGATGGGATTGCTGGATAAGGTTCGATTGCTGCAGCGAAATCTGATTCGAACCACTTGTCAATCCAAATGATGTC
The DNA here is from genome assembly GCA_030522805.1 of Leptomastidea abnormis. NCBI lineage: Eukaryota > Metazoa > Arthropoda > Insecta > Hymenoptera > Encyrtidae > Leptomastidea > Leptomastidea abnormis. The sequence continues at coordinate 60,728 of JAPYZE010000082.1, forward strand.
TGAGGGATCTCAGCGTATTCCGGATCAGGTGGGAAGGGTCCTGGATGCAGAGGATTCTCTCTAATTGCGTAATGCTGTTCTAACTTTGGAATAGCCTTGAAAATTTCTCCGCCTAGTTGTTTCTGTGGTGCTTGCAGTTGAGGTTGCTGTTGTTGCAAAACCGATCCAAATTTATTGAATTGATGCTGCTGCTGCTGTTGTTGGAATTGCTGAGGTTGTTGAGGCTGGAACTGTTGACGCTGTTGTTGGAATGGTGGTTGTTGACTCTGCTGGAATTGTTGCTGTTGCGATGGCTGGAATGGTTGTGATTGCTGTTGGAACGGAGGCTGCTGGCTATGTTGGAACTGCTGCTGCTGTTGTTGAGCCTGAAGCTTTTGCTGGTGTTCCTCTTGTTTACGACGCTGATCTAGAATCCGCTGTTGCTGTTCTTGTTGCTGACGCTGTTGTTCTTGTCTCTTCTGTTCCTGTTGCCTCTGTTCTATCAAACGCTGCTGTTCATAGTACCGTTGTTTCTCCTGTTCCCGCTGTTGCTTGTATTGCAATTGAGGATCGAAGTGGAAATTGGCAGGAGGTGCTTGATTTGGTGGCAGTTGGAAGTTGTGTAATGATACGCTTTGGTGAGACAATGGAATTGGAGCAGGAGGGCCTTGAGCTGGTCTAAATGCTGGGGAGTTCGGGATGGCAAAGTTGTTGAAAGGTAGCCGCTGTTGGGGTTCAGGTAGGGCTTGAACGTTGATCGGAGGTCGTTGCTGCTGTTGCTGGGATGGCCGTTGCTGGTTGGGCTGCTGGATTTGCTGATATTGATTGCGTAGAGGAGCAGGTGGTCCAGGTTGATGGAACTGTGGCTGGAGTGCAAAATTAGGCGGTGGTGGTCCTAGGAAAGTCGTTGGTGGTACGAGCTGCTGTGGTTGACCGAAGGAGTTGACGATGCGTTGCTGGGGGAAGGCAGGCGTGACCCGACCTGGTACCGGCTGTAGTTGAGCAAATGGACCGTGAGGTCGTTTAGAAGAGCCAGGTGCAGGCAAGACAGTTGGTCTACTTGGCAGTTCGGCTGAAAGCTCGACAGGAGGTTCGGGTGCATCCTTGATATCGCTACGCTTGCTGTGAGCATTCGGGGGTAGTTGCTCATTTCCAAACGTCACGCGTAATCCACTGCTCTCGGAATGATAGATCTCACTATCCGGACGAATCAGAGCTCGGAGAGTAGTCGAGGGTTCGGGTGGTGCCGGGCTAGCGGTATCCAGTGGCGGGTATACCTCATCCTCAACCGCACCCTCACCGTTATCTTCAGGCTTGATCTCTTCGTGTTCTTCGACTGGTGTAAGTGCAGGAATCGGCGCGTCATAGACAACGCGTGGCTTGTCCTCCCCGTACTCTTGCTTCTTTTCGTACTTCACGTAAAACACTTGAATTGGTTCCTTCTTGGTTTTCTGAGGAGTTGGGGGAGCGATCGGTGCCGGTGTTGGCAGAGACTCGTTAGACTCCTTGATGATGATCTCGATGATTGGCTCAGGCTCGGTTGGATAGTAGTTGTACGGCGAGTCCTCGTAGTAGTTTGCTGAAGGTTCATCGCTCTTCGACTCCGCGAGAGGGTTGTAGAGAGGATCGCGTTGCGAGTAGTGAGCGATTGGTTCCATTTGCACCGCATATGGAGGTGGACGACCCGAGCGACGTGGGTGCAGCTGCTGACGCTTGTCTCGACCTTTCGTTGATTTGTCATCCTTCTTCTCGGCCGATGCTATTGCCAGCGTCAAGATCAGGAACCCGGTCTTGGAGGGAGAAAAATTATAGTGTTGCTAAGTTATAATTTTATTATCGTAATTTTCCACTTATATATACGCGTAGCTACTGGTTAAATGTATACGCTTGCACTTAATTCTAAATTGTAATTTTAAAATAATTGTCCAAGCTTAAAATTGCCGTTTGAAATGTATCAATTGCTTCATTACTGTATTTTATAATGACCGTAAGAAAGATACATACCTAGTAGATATACCAAAAGTACACCGGTAATTTAGTAATTAAGGAAGCAAAAAAAAAAAATTGAAATTTTCTATTTCTAATCCAGTCATTGACTCTCGGATATACGAATTTTTCAAATTCTCTTTCTATTTTCTTCAATTTGAACTCTCACACAAAAGCTCCGGTATCTTTACAATAATCGGACCATAAAAAAAAAAATCTAACTCCAATTGCCATAATACTATATATTCTCCAAGACTATGGTAATAAAAAATCATCGGAACTCCGCGATAATTTGCCAAGGTAATTTTCGAAACAATATCCACATAAATAAACGGCTCACGCAACCATTGCCACGATCTATAGTAGGTATATATGGGATATTATACACCGGAAAAAAGAGAAAACAGAATCAGCTCCTCTCTCAAGAATATATATACCTATAGGTATAGGGGTCATATATATATATAAATTTGCTTTCAAGCCGCACAGACTTGCACGTCCAATTTTAACGATCTTGCACCAAGTTTCTCGCGCGATGCGCAACTTCGGATATATATTATATACGTATATAGATACGCAAGGAAGAAGAGAAGCGCTAAATTTCCGTCGTTTTCTTATACATAAGAAGAAGATCGGCAGGTCGTAACGGGCCAGACTTTAACCGAGTGACCCGATTGCCAAAGTCCGGCCGAAGGATATTGGTATTCCGTATATATAAAGCGAGAAGAGGTGCGATTTCCAGTTCTTTGGCATCAGAAATAAAGAGAGAGAGAGAAAAAGAAAGAAAGATGCGCGCTCGTTATACACGTAAGAACGATTGGACACCCGTGTGGTGGTTATAAAAAAAAAAAGCCAATCGAGAAAGAGAGTTGAATTGCCCGCGCGCGCGCGTCGAGAATACTTGAAGACTTTTTTTTTATATTCTTCCTTACGCGCAGAGAGTGGATATATCGACATGGGTTTAGTTCGTTCCGGGTTTGTATGGTTAAGCTTATCGGCTATAACCGGTCTCTCTTTCTTTCTTTCTCTCTATAGGCGTTAGATAACAAGTATAGCGATGTAATCGTTAATTTATCCCCATAACGTATATACATATACAGCTGGTATATGTATAGAAAATCCAATGAAGCTTTATATCGATCTTCCAAGCTTTTTTCTTTCTCTTACTCATACCATCACCCCGCGCGTCACTATGATTGGAGAGTTTGAAATATCTGTAGATATCGGATAGTAAATATTTTTTTGCGGCGATATATTATATTCTTGAGAGAAAGGAGGGGTTGAATTATTGTAATGATGCCTTATGTAAATGTCCAGTTTTTATATTGATATATACATATATTTACGAGATGCGCGGGTGAATTACCTATATAGGCGCGTTAAATCGATTATATTTAAGTATCTTGCGAGTCTTGGGATATGTTTTATGAATCGTTAAATTTATTTTAGTATAATATTGGAGGTAAAGTGGCACAAAATGGGTAGATAATTAAAATTTTTTTTTAAAATATATAAAAGTGTATGTGAAGTTGGATGATTTTCTATGTCAAAATTAAAAAAAAATGAAAATTGTTTGGTAATAACGTAAATTGATATATTGTCGAGTTCATTGACGAATTATTGAGAGTAAATTTAAAATTATATAAGTTTAGTCATAAAGATAATTTTTGTTTAAAAATAAAATAACGAGACAACGACGGTAAGCAAGCTTTCACTACAAAAAAAAAAATTAAAAAATTAACAAAAGAAAAATTTCTCAAATATTAATGACTAAGATAGCAAGAAAAACTTGACTTATTAAGAAAAGAATAAAAAGTAGGTAGGTATATACAAGAAGCAAATGAGAATTGTGATGTGAAGTGTGTGTGTGTGTGTTGTTGTCAAAGTATATACACCTAATGTTAGATGGACACGAAAGTGAATTTCACGTCTTGCAGACACTTAGTGTTATAGCGGTTGTATATTAGCGTCAAAGAGGAAGTGTCGGTAGCAGAAAACACCTGAGGCCTATACACGAGAGTGTATACGCGAGTACGCGAAGAAAATAGCCTAGAGTGAAAGAGTCTTACATATACATACATGCGAAACATGAGTAATATATAGAGAGAGGACGAAAATTACCAGCTTGAGGAAGCGCATGGTTGCACTTTTTTGCCGTGCTTGCTCTTTGGTCTATCCTAGTAGATGTTCTCCAATTTTAAGGATGTAACGCCGCTTAACTACTGCGAGTATATCACCAAAAAGGGGGGTTGGTTATACCACTTGGCTATCTTGACGTTCGCATCTTCGCGTATGCATATAAGTAAAGCTTACTTATCAAGTATTAAAAAACCAACAAAAAAATCGGTAAGGATCGGCACTATCCTTCTGTTGAGAGGAAAGCAGGTGCTTTCGCGGCGCGCGGCTACTCGACACTGAGCCAGTACACCGCGCCGGTCTATCTACAGCCGCAGCATATACTTACTCTCTCGCCTCGAGTGCTGTGCGAGCGCCTTGGTTAACGGGGGTAAGAGGAAGAAGAAAAAGAAGGGGAGAGGGGAAACGAGTGTCTTCTTCTTCTTCCTGCCGCACGAAAGAGATATATCGCGCGGGGGGATATATCTCTCTTCCACCCGGGCCTTTCTCCGTCCCACACCGTCCGGCGACACCCGCTCACTTGACGTTTTTTTTTATTTTCATATGTATGTATATATACATCTACCTGCGCGCATGTGTGAACGCAACTCTATATATAATATATGTTATACTTTAAGGATAATACACGGAGACCTTTTTTTGTTGTTGAATTTTGACTGCTCGAGGGCGCGGGTTTGGTATTTTTGATGGGTAGAAGAGGCGGTTTGATTGGTGATATATAGGTAGGTAGGTAGATGTATATGACTGGACTTTCATTTGGAATTTTTTTTTTTTTTTCGTGAATATGTGTGTGTGTGTATGTATGTGTGTAAGGAAAGGTCGAACTTTCTAAAATTTCGCATATACACACACACATACACATACGTGAGTATAGCATAGTCGACATGGGATTAAAACGGTCTGAATAAATTTTTCGGTTTTTCTTTTTTCACTCTTCTTTTTTTTTCTTTTTTAATTTTTTGTATACATTTAATAAATACATTTAAAAATAATAATATGTATGTGTGTGTGTGTGTGTGTGTGGGCTTTTCAAGTATAAAGTCAAATAATAATATGAAATTTATTATGAAACACTTTTGCGGTTGTTGGATATATATATTTTAAGTGCGTGAGAGTTACGATGAATAATTGATGCAGTTTTAAGAGGATAATATATAATATAACGTGCGTACGTTTGTATATTATCTCTCTCTTGTACTTCTTGTGGGTTCGTCCAAGTAGAAAACAGCCGGGTATGGCCAGACACGCATATATAGTCAATATATTTTAACAGCTCTCTGCTCTCTTGGTCAAAATTAATAGTTACAACTGTTTTTACAGACTTGTGCTTAAATTAATATTATATATACTTATACAATTCAGCACTGTCTTTTATTTTTGTATTTTAAAATAGCAATTAAAAAAAAAAAAAGAAGAAGAAGAAACAAAATGACTACAAGCATAGCAATTTCATATGTAAATAATATTTAGTAGTACATTTAGAAAACATCGTTAAACATTTAATAAAAATGTACATTTGTATATATTTACTCACACGCATCATTACAAAAATGTGTTATAATCAATTGCATATACACACACATATAGTTTTAAAATTTTTCACACGATTATAATGTACTTATTTTTCTCATCGGGGGTTAACGTACTCCACACAAAAATTTTCACGACATCGACCGTGAAATAACGGCTTATCAGTAAATTAGCAAAACTTTTACGTAACTCATCGTAACGGAAAGTCACACATAAAGCTGTCAGTTACATTTAGATAACCACATAACATATATATATATATATATATATATATATATATATATATATATATAACAAAATCATCAAGTTCACGCAGTATAAAGATGCATCAGCAGCATATATGTATATATAGACCAATTAGGAATTACACCTGTTCTTGTAAATTGATTATCAAAATAGCATCTTGTAAATGTGTACTTTTGCATATGCAACAGAATTGTATATATAGTAGGTCTATGTATACAACAGCGAGAAAGGTGCGGCGGTTTATCGCATTATAAAGCGAAAAAGAAAACGCGAAGGATCATGAGATACCGCACGTATGTAAGTATGTACACACAAACATACATACAATTAACATGACCAAGTGTTTACATACATATACACATGTATGTTTGTATTTGTGTCGCGTTTGTGTAAGGAAAAACTTTCTTTAATCGCGCGCAATTATTTTCAATAATACAACTGGTCTGGCTAATAGAACGGCTACTTTGCAGTAAAAAAAAAAAAAAAGAAAAAGAGTATAGGGTGAAGATGTACACTTTTGTGCGGTTGACAGTTTCCTTCGCTTAATTCAATTTTCCCTGGCACATATGTTGTATAGTTGAGTATATATATGTATAAAAGAATGTGTATTCAGTCGTCAATAGCAGCAGCACATGAGGTCGTTGAGATAAAGAGAGAAATTCTCAGGGAAAATGGAAAAGATGTTTTGATGATGGCTATATGGTATATAATAGCTGGTACGTACATATACATAGACGTTGTATCTTTTATATATAGCTATTCTTGATGTGATTGTCGAATAGTTATATCAAAAGTGAAAGAAAGAAGTTTTAGCAATAATTTGCTAACGATTAAAAGTAAAAGCACACACATTATATCTATGCATGTATGAAAAACCGCGGTAATAACAACGTAGGTACATGTATATACCTATGTGACGTATAGAAAGAGAGTTTCTAAACATTATTTTCCGGTGGCAAGAAATTTTGTATCTTGATTTTTTTTTTTTATTTTACTTTTCCTCTTTTGATTCAAAGAATCGTTAATAAAAGCGTCGTCGTCGTCGCACGTATAGTGAGAATTTGCATAGAATGAGATATATCACAACGGAAATAAAAAAAAAATCTCTATATATGTAAGTCAGTACGGAAGGGAGCAATTCACGGACGGGTGTGTGTGTGTATATTTTTACGCACCTATTTGAACGTCAGTCGAGCGAGACTATTCTTAAATGTCAAGGAGGGGGAGGGGAGGGCAATAGTTGCTATACCAAGTGTGAACCTTGAGCGAGGTTATTTAGCGGGCGTATGTATGTAAGAGAAAAGAACATAATAATCCGAAATTTTATGGTCCAACATACTGGAATTCAATGCTAATTAGCAAGAGGATATGCATAGACAGGGTTTTTTTTTTTATATATAGAGAGAAGTATCGTATAGTGAAATCTTATATATGAATTCCACTTATATGTATTTTCTTGCAAACATATACCTGTACTATCCCAAAAGATCGTTTTATTCGCGAGACGCGCTATAATATACCGCTGGTACCGATAATGTCGTCATATATATACATATAATGGAATAGTTTTCACCTCGCCTTTATATTGCTTGGCAGTCTTAGACTAATCTACGGTTTAGGCATTAGCGCTTGAGCGCGCATAGAAAATTTCCGGGTGTTATCTAAAAACAACATTTGCAACGGCTATATGTCTTGGTACATTTTGTCTTCTGTATGCTGTGGTACATACACACATACATGTATACCAATTGTGTCGGATGATTTTTTTTTTCATCTGTTGTAAAGACGATGTCGCGTAAAGAAGAAGCAAACCATTAGTTTCGGTATGTATACATATACAAAGTGTTAGGTAATTCAGGTAGCTAAAGTTTGCAAATATATACGTTGTGGTTGACTAGTGTGACCTATGGGTGACAGCTGCTTCGGATAGATGGAAAAATTGCACTTCTTTATAGGTATTTCTTTTTTTTTTTCAACAACCATTTCACACATCTTACCAAATTAAAAAAAAAAAGAAAAGTTCACCAGTTCACGTAAAAACATCACGTGTTCGCCAAGTTTAACAAAAAAAAATAATCCGGTCAACTCGTATATCACTCAACGTCGTCAAGCTATTACAAATTTTACCATATATTTAAATATTTAAAACTGACCGATATATGTAGGTATATAACGAGAAAATACTATAAAAATATATGACCAAAATTTAGCATAAAAAATTTCATCGAAAAAAAAAAAATCATTATTCAAAATATAAATCGCTAATTCGTTCGAATTTATTATATCGATCCAGCAACATTGATAAACCATATACGGCGAGTCTAGAATAAATTTTGATATCTCATCGAGTAATCTGACTACCGAAACGTATCATCATCTCCCTAGAAAGTGAAAGAGAGCAGCGACAGCAGCAGCAGCTACAGTACACGTATATATATATATATATAT